>JAQFYQ010002992.1:0-11098 GCA_034694885.1 Buchholzia appendiculata
ACGAACACATAGACATATCACACTACATTTATTCATCAAAACTGCCACGAGACTATATTTTTATACAACATGCTCCTGGACTATAAGCCCCATTCTTGGATGTTGGTGTTTTCTGTTCTTCCAACTAAGGTTGATTTTAGAAATTGGAGGAGGGGGCAGGTGGGTGCGTTCTCCTCTGTATTATCTCAATACCGTTGTTCCCTCCAACTCATGCGATATAGACAGTGTTATTTAAGTCCGTGTTTATTTTTCAGTTTCAGTTTCTATTCTATTCTGGACTGTGATTTTTCAGCTTCTATTCAATTATAGTCTTTCAACATTTTCCAGTTTCAGTTTCAGTTAAAGTCGACTGATTCATTATTTTTCAGTCTTTAGCTATTTCAGTTTCAGTTTCAGTCGACTTAAATAACACTGGATATAGACCACTCGTCAGAAATCCATGTCCACAGTTGTGATATTTTCATCGTTCAGTTTGGATCAATAATAATAATTTATTAATTTCAAATTAGCATCAGCTTGAAACAATGGCATTTCTAAGAAGTGCTACCACGTTGCTCCTATGATACTAGAACAGAGAATGGGGATAACCATCAGTGCTACCACTGTATCTCAGTGCTACCAATGTATCTCAGTGCTACCAATGTATCTCAGTGCTACCACTGTAGCTCAGTGCTACCACTGTAGCTCAGTGCTACCACTGTAGCTCATTGCTACCACTGTAGCTCAGTGCTACCACTGTAGCTTAGTGCTACCACTGTAGCTCAGTGCTACCACTGTAGCTCAGTGCTACCACTGTAGCTCAGTGCTACCACTCTAGCTCAGTGCTACCACTCTAGCTCAGTGCTACCACTCTAGCTCAGTGGGTAGCGTGGGATGCACGTAGTTCCATCACGCACTTCGCGTTAGATAATCACTGTGCAATAAATTCACACACACTCTAGTCTACAAACCTGAAATTATTGGTTATAAACAACGATTTACATGCCCGGGTTTTTACGACCGCTTGAAACCATATTGGGATTGAAGTATTCAGGACACGCATAAATGACTGCGAAATAATTGTAGTGTTATAGGCGTAGCCTGCACATCAACCGGAACACTCAACGTATTCGTGCTGGACTAACGCTTTAGACTCTCGGTCACTTTACCTCAGACTCGCTTCTAACTGATTGCGTTAAGTCTATGCTTTCTCTCCTCTCTCTAATAATGGATCTTATAATAGTTAGTTCGTGCTTCGACTCCGCTAGCACTCCGCTCACCGAAGAGTGGGTAGGTGAGTTATAGGGAGGGGTGGGTGGCTAGGTTTGTGAAATGGGGGGGGGGTGGATGGGGAGGTGGGGGGTCGTGTCTCTCATGTCGCTTGTAATTCACGTAAGATGGCGGTAGGAGAGTAAATCGATTAGCGGAGACGTGTTCTCAGCAGGAGCACGATTAAGCGCTAGACCGACCCAGCATTGAATATTCAACATTTCTCAGTCACTGCGGGGCAGGGCCAAGGGAACGGGGTTGTCCCTGGGGGTCAGGGGCAGTGGGCGATCACTTAGGGTCAGGGGAGTGGGCGGGCACTTAGGGGCCGTGGGCGGTCATTTAGGGTTAGGGGGAGTGGGCGGTTACTTGGAGCCAGGGGGAGTGGGCGGTCACTTGGGGGCAGTGGGCGGTCACTTAGGGGCAGGGGAAGTGGGCGGTCACTTAGAGGCAGTGGGCGGTCACTTAGGGTCATGGAGAGTGGGCGAGTGGGAGTAGGCCGTCCTTTGGGTCAGGGGAGTGGGCGGTCACATTGCTTTGGGGAGAGGGAAGTTTGGGATAAGGGGGGTGGGGCACTTGGACTCACAGGGAGCTTAAGGTAAATTCCCAAGGACAGAAAGTAGGAGCAAGAGTAGGGGCAATCTAACCGATCACTTGCAAGCAGTTAGGGAAGATATTGAATATTCGGATTGAAGCGACGAGATTTCAGAGATTTTCTAACTGATGATTTACCAAAGCATGAGAAATTATTTTAACAGAAAAGAACGCATGCCTTCGTGTGCAGAACGATGGAGGTCAGGCTACAAACAACTTTCTTACATTTGATTCCAGCGAGTGATGTCTCTCTAAGTTCTTCCACAACAATCCTGATGCTTAGTGTCTTTCTTTAATACATCCATCCTGTTGGAGTTCTTTCCTTTTTGAGTGTAACATTTAAAACCCGACATAACATTTTCACAAGGACGATTTCCATTATTGCATGCAAAGAAAGCGCTGGATGTTTCTAGCTTATGTCACACGAAAAGCAGATGCACATCGGGAAGAGTAGCAAATCTAGTATTCAGAATTTGTTAGTGGACCTTGTTGAACAGCGATAGGTATCGTCTGACAGATGGTTCGATGCATCTGTGCATTTCGCGCTAGCTGATTGACATTGTCATTAGTGAGGAATGCAAGCATCAGTAGCTGCGTGGAAGGATACAAATAAAACTGATAACTCTGCACGAACGTCGGTATTGTGGGTCATTGAAAGTGGACCGTGATGCTTCCTATTTCTAAGTTCTTATTATGGCGATTGAGGTGAAATCTGTCTGATGACGGCGCCAATCACGATAAATTGTATTGAAAGAAATAGCGAAAAATATGTAATGTATTCAATTATTTTATGAAGTGTCTGCTTATGACTGGCGCACCTCTTTGTCAACATTCGGTCGGAAATTTTTAGTGTGCACAACTCTAAACAACACATGTGACTCTGAACTTTATCCAATTAGGCAAGATTCGATTGTTCAGAGGTTGCGTGCAATTTTGTAGCTAATACACTATTCCTGTCAGGGAGGCGAACATGAACTGGTTTGAGCTACTGGATTGGGCTGAGTTAATGGTTAATCTAATCGTTAGAGAAGCTATGCTAATAACAAGCCAGTAACGGGCTTGTTATCAGCGTCGCTTGGCTAACCGTTATACAAACCAGTACGCATTGAGTCAGTGATAATATCATGATGCTGATGACGACACAGTTTTACCGACGTAAATCATGTCACCGATACTGTCTCTACTTTGTCCACATTCTCCTGCTGAAGTTCTTATATCTTTCCTGCTGTTCGTATATATCTCCATATTTGTGTTACTTGCAAACAATTCCTTGGATACCTCTAGTTATGCAATGAAATCAATGCGAGCCCGTAGCAAGACAATCGAATAGGCTTAGCGCCCCAAGCGCTGCCTGTTCTAGTTCTCTTGTCCGGGCGCGTTCGTTTCATCAGTCCGTTGGATTAAGTTCGTTTTCTTAGTTCGCTAATTTTCTCCAGCGCTCCGTGATTGCTTTAGTTTCGCATTTCGGACACGTTCGAGTCTTGATCACGTTGCGTACGCTGGCCTAATCCAAATCATTAGACCAATCTTACGATCAGCTTCTCGGCTACCCTGATAGAATGAGAGTCAGAATAAACTGAGACTGCGGAGATATAAGCAGACTGCATCAGGCACATTTGTCTCGTCAGGGTGCTGCAGATCAAGATGGAGTTCAATTTATTACATACCATATAATGGTAATAAAACAGAGAACAAGACCAAATTGTTCAATCATAACCTCGAGTTTACTCGAACATTTAATTCAAGACAGGTTCGTTCATTGAAGAGCTAGCTCGTTCTTTGTAGAGTTAGCTCAATGCTCGGCGAGTTAACTCATTGATTAAAGAATTCACTCATTGATTGAAGAGTTAACTCGTTGAATAAAGATTTAACTCATTGATCGAATAGTTAATGCATTGATTGAAAAATTAACTCATCGATTGAAAGGTTAACTTATTGACTGAAGTGTTATAACTCATTGATTGATGGGTTAACTCATTGATTGAAGGGTTAACTCATTGATTGAAGGGTTAACTCATTGATTGAAGGGTTAACTCATTGATTGAAGGGCTAACTCATTAATTGAAGGGCTAGCTCATTAATTGAAGGGTTAACTCATTGATTGAAGAGTTAACTAATTGATTGAAGAGTTAACTCATTGATTGATGAGTTAATTAACTCAACCATTGAAGAATTAGCTCATTGTTTAAGGAATTCATTCACTGACTCATTATCGTTGTATTGATATTTTTCAGACAACATTTATTGTCAGTATTTAAAATTTGATGAAAATCTAAAACCGATGCGAGAAACATTGCTATTCAAAATATTTTGGAAGTTGGTCTCCAGACTCAATAGTATTTCAATTCGGTTTGGATCCTATTTGAACATCAAAATGTATATTACATTACATTTGTTTGGATCCATCAGGTTCAAGATGTCGTTTCCCGGCGGAATGGAAAGGGCGATACTTTCAGAGCCGTCTCGGAAATGTAATCATTCGCGATGGAATGATTACAACAAAAGGGACTTGCATTGACCAGCACAGGGACTATTTCCTTTTTGCAAACAGGTATGGAATTGGCCATGCGTATGTAAATGTGTAGCGAATATTATATTGAAAATATTTCGTTAATGTTATCACAAATTTAATGTATTTCGTTAAGGTTATCAGAAATTGTGTTTTGTTTTCTTTTATCGTGCACGTTTGCTTCTTTGCAAATTATTACAATGTGAATCAGAAGTTTAACTCACTTCTTATCTCTGATGTGTACTTGTTGGCAAGTATCAAACTGTCTCGTTTCACATATTTTGACTACAGCAAATCGTAAAAGTTGGAAGACAATAACGTTAGATTACTAACTGTAGATGTACTTTAATAAGCAATGTTTCTCTGCACTTTTTGTCATCTCCTCAGAGCATATTTTGAGCATAGTGAGCAAAGAGTTTCATGGAGCATCACATCCCGATTAATATCTCATTTACATGCAACCACATATATCTTACGTTACCATCGTTAACCATATCCATGACTTCATTGCTATGGTAGTAGGCTATAGCTTGAAATATATCTTTGCCATTAGCGTCCAGTCTCCGATGCACTTGGCGTTTAACAATACAATTACCGCTTTCCCTGGCGACTATCCGGGCATACAGAAGATAAACACGCTTCTAATGTAGCGCCCGGGCAGGCCGAAGGGCTGCCTGTCAACCCCCTGGGACTCAGTTAATGTCCGCTTGGCCGCTCGACGGGCGCAGATGAGTCCGTACGTCCGGCCCAGGACTTAATTTATCGACTCGGCAGCACCGAGCGGATGCAACGACGGCGCGGCGCGGACGTAAGGGAGAGACGAGGATACGCGCGGACGTCGAGAAAGAACGCGGCAAGCGCGCGGACGTAACGGAGAAGCATGGGCATTGCAGCGCGGACGTGATATACGACGACGGCTTGTGTGATGATGCATTGAAGATCGTTACATCACATAGCAAAGATTCTTCAGCTGGCTGTCACGCCAACTCAAGCTCTCTTAACATCAGAGCACAAGCATTTCTCTACTTACAGCGCAAATGCCGATGTGTGTATATCTGAATATACGGAATGAAAAACTTTCTGTCAAAACTTTGTTCTGAGTTTCGATGTATGGTGCAGAGTTACATACTTTAAAGTTATATTACGTTAACTCTAGTATCATACCTAAACAAACAAATAAGTCACTAATGCTTAAGCTTAATTGGCATTAGGAGCATTTAAAATTTATATTTATACAAGTTGATACGTTTTAACCAGTTTTCTTAAAGCTCATCTGATACACGATAGAGCCTAATAATTTACTTCATATAGCTCATGATAACTCAGCGCACTACCTGGCAGTCAAGTAAAAGCAACATTGGCGAAAGTCTGTCTGACATTGCCCACTGCCTAGTGGTGTTGGGACTCACAATTTACTCATCGCGTTCCTCCATCTGCTAAATTGTCTGTTAAAATAGTTGGTGTACCAAACCTTTGCGTCGCAAAGAAGGTGATACGATGCTTGCCAGAACAAGCAGCCATGGTAATGGGGTAGGGCGCAAAATGCTCGAGATCAGCCGCATAGTGGTATTCAGCTGGACATCATCAATGTTTGTGTTGATCGAGCATGTTTCAGATTTTGCCCAGCTATGTATACCGAACGGGTAGCAGAGAGCTAATGCAGATGAACGTAATATTATATCATTTGCTCCCCAGGAGCAGCCAGCGAATTTACATAAACAAGATTTTTATCGCTTTCAGTTTACTGGTGTCAACGACACATTTCTTTTAGTGAGCTTGGACGAATAATGCTCGATCAAGAGTCACTCCGCGGTAATCGAACGTGGCACATGTTTAAGTCGCCGACCATTGAGGTACACATTGAGGTACACATCCATCTTCTTTTTGGCAGTGGCTTTGTGAAGAAGGAACAGGCTAGAAATTGTTTTGTAGTGCATGGTTTGAGACGCCACAAACGACAATGCTCTATCTGTCTCTTGTCTGATGAGGGGGTCTGCTCCAGTTCTTTATAAGTCATTTCTTAGTTTAAAGGTATACGAGGTACCGCAAACGCGATTGTATCACTTAAAAACGATGACTGGACCGAGTTTGGGAGACTCGAGAGACAAAATGTAACAGAGATTAAAAGGCAAGCATCAGAGGAAGATTTAGTCTATGTCAACGCTATGACAAATGAAACAGAGTGAGTGTGTGTGATACAAGCTCAATGTGCAGTGTATATCGCACTACGCTCTGCTCAAAACAAAGCTACGACACGCTTGTCAAGAATATACAAGGCGGTCAGATATTTGTCGAAAAATCAACTCACTCCTTTTGCGTTGCATTCTCAGAGTGAACGCTCTATTTCAGCGCGAAGAGCATCGTGAGATCAGATCCTCTATGCTCTCTTGCAAATGTCTATTCATGAATACATTCTATGCTGCGCATTGACTGCGTAGAGTCAGAGGCCATGCTGCTACTCATCTCTCCTGCAGCTTGACCGATACATTGATCCTACAAACAGGATTCAGCTCCTCTAGATCGCATGAACTTTGACCCTAGGTTAATCTCTCATCCATCAACACGACATCCAGTTAGTGATCACGTGGCTTGTCGGGACAATGCATGCCTCATCACGTGACGTGTCCAGGAATGACTCATCACGTGACTTGTCCGGGCATAACTCATCACGTGACGTGCCCGGGCATGACTCATCACGTGACTTGTCCGGGCATAACTCATCACGTGACGTGCCCGGGCATGACACGTCATGCCTAAATTGCACACTGTCTTCCTGTTTCTCAACTATGGCAGTTTTTTGTCTCCCGTCCTGCAGACGAGCTGCCCTGAAGATGCTCAACATATGCATACAAACAGCATGCAGCAGTAGTGAGAGAGTTTTGTGCATAAAAGAGTAGATGATCTAGAAAATAGAACACAATTCTAAAAATATAGGAAATTTCGTAAATATTACTGAAAATAATAAAATTTAAACGCTTTGCAATAATTTGCAATCCCGGTGTGGAGCAGATGTGGTTCTCCAAGACCTCATATCGGGAAAAAGTGACCTTTACATTTAACTTGAAAAGGAATAGCTTGATTTTATTCTGCAATATTTCATTTCCATTTGCTTGAGCAGTTGACAAAATTCTGACTAAAATAATGTCAATACGAGAACCTGATTTAACGCATAAGCCTTCAACATTTACCATAATTCTACAGAAACGCGTTATATATAATTTTTAACACATCTTGAAGCAAGACAGTACAAATCAAGCAATGAATAACTGAACTCAAAAAATAAATTAAACACAAAAGAGGTTAGATCAAGAATTATCAAAATAAAATGTACGAGCGAGAACATATTGAATCGTCCTGTTCCTCATCTGTCTTCTCTTCTATGTTATTGCTGTCTAAGTCGTAACTATTGTTGTTTGATGTGTGTGTGCTGACAGAGAGAACAATTGCTTTCAGTGTTTGCTCATGATCAGACGACATCCGAACGTTATTCAGTACAAAGAAAGTAAGCTTCACTTTTCTCACCTAACTCAAACTTTCTTTGTTCTCTCAAACCATCAGACTACGATCTTCAGTATGTGTCATTAAGTGATTTATCACACAAAAAGATATATAATATATGGTCCATTCCTAGCTGCTAAGAGCTTTCATTCGTACTAAACGAGGAAATATTCTTCTTATAGCTCTTCTGTTCTTGCTGAAACTCGCCTTTCAGTTAATCTGTGAGGAATGCATTTCTAGCCTATTTATAATAAGTACATTTATTGCATGCTCAATGAAAGTAATTTATGCTTTTCTCCTCAACACTGCTAATAAGTGATTAGTTCAAGACAAGGAGAATGTTGTTGATAAAAAAACCGAAGAAAACAGACGTGAGTGAAAACAGTGTGTGAGAAACGGAAAGTAAAATAAAGGGCAGACATTCTGTCGGAGATTTCGTTCACAGGGTGCTCATATTTGCCACACATCCTGCAGTGTGTTGCTTTCTATGGTGATAGCCGTGGCATCTGGTAAGCCAACAGTCGCCTTGATTGAAGCGTTATATGCAAAAGTTACGATAAAGTTTCAGCAGTAAGTATGTATAAAAGAAGGTGGTGATATACCACACTTCTCTGTAACACTATACCACACTTCTCTGTAACACTATACCACACTTCTCTGTAACACTACACAACACTATACTCTGTTGTTGACGTAGGTCATTGTCTGCCTCCAGAAGGACTGAAAGCGATCTGCGCTCAGATCCACGTCGAGACTCCTCTCTTCAATCTCGTGCGAGGTTCGAATCCTTTGTCTCTAACATTTACTTTGCATTCAAACTGAGTGTTTAGAAGTCTAGGTGACTTCGAAGCAACTATTCAGAATATAGTGATGATACGCAAAAATCTATTTGATTTTAAAATAAAATGATTTTGAGCAAGTTGATTTTTATTTTGGTAGATAGTTGTGGAAATGAAGTTATCAGGTCGTATTGTAACTACAGACGCACTTGTTGTCATAGGCGTATCTCTTGATCGGACTCGTCCACCGCCCTGACGTAGACTCCTATAGACGCTGCGACTTGATGACGATAGCGAGGAGAGAAGGAGTTCATTTGTGGTGTCTGGTGAAGCGAGAACGCCTGTAACAGAAAACTTCGTCTCATCAATGTTGTTGGAACCAGCAGACCTTTTCTGAAGCTCTCCTAACATAGGATTGCTCTCACCGCTAAGATGAATTGAATGAACTGACTAATGACATTGGTTAGATGACCATGATGAATGCGTTTTGTTATAGTACAAATCTTTCTCAATATCGCCGGTGCTTACATTACTCCCGTCCTATGCTATGTTATTACAGATCCAGCGTCCACCATACATTGCCCGTTCCATGAGTCCTACTACTTTGACTACAACGATCAACAGAGTGGTTCATGTCCTCAGCCTCTGTCCTACGCCAAGCCTTGCGTGGGGAGGGCCAAGTACTTGCTGCACTTCAAACACTGCGCACAAACTGCAACACTCAACGGACTTGGTGCGTAGCTCTTCTGCATATCAATCATCATCCTCATCATCATTATTGCCAAGCGCAACATGAATCAGTATAATCAGGAAATGTTGAAATGTAGGCTAATAGGTAGATATAGTGTCCTGTACAGCATCGGTTTGGAATCAACTTTTCTGGGCTGCTACTGGTTCTGTATCGAATAAAAAACTATCGATGAGCGTCTTTCGCTGAAAAAGCGTCACCTAAACATGGCCACGCTTCGTTCACAAACTTTATCAAAGCCTTTGCATGAATGCATTCAACTATGCTATGTTGGATTAATCACTTTACGTTAATTAAATAGATTTAATCACGTTAATTAAATGGATTTAATCATATATCCAATACACTACACATAAGTGCAGGAGAACGTATCTCTGAACTGATAGCATCACTGATTTGATTTAATAGAGATGCAATCAAAGTGTTAACTTGCACTAAAAACGGAGTTCGAAAGCCTGTTGGAATAAAATGAAAACCTGTTTGAAAATTTGTTTTTACAAATTTTTACTAAAGTTTCTACGTCAAAATCTAGAAATGAGTTGTATTCTCAAACTCGCAATAATGTGTCTGTTTATGTCGGTATTGCTGCTTGATAATGTCATTTAAAGCTGCGTAGTGGTTTGGTACTGATTGACTGACAAGGACTTACAAGGTCATGAGCGCGTTCTATGACAGAACATCTGTGCTGCTAGTTAGCGCTACTGCCAATGATGCAAACACAATACACTTTAACCAACGCTACACTGTAATTTTGGAAACGGAACTCAATCGATTTATTTTTCAACCGAACTTTAGAAAAGAAATTTTCCTGATATCATAGATCAAAATATTTCCAGTGTTTGTTGAGCAGTGAGTGGAAAAGTTCTGTCGTTAATTTGTCCTCTGGGACTCAATCGTTCAGGAATAGTGTTTGTATGAACAAGTTGTTATGTAAAAGCCTGTCTCTAGTCTCTAAGCGCGCTACGATCTAAATAGAGTTGCTTCTCTCTCAAACAAAGTCTATTCCCAGCAGACTCTGTAGTAGATTCCATAGATTGCCTGTGAGACAATCCCAACACAGTCAAACACAAATCCTATTGTCTCTCAGAAAAACTCGACAACTTATCATTGAAGTCAATACGATTGATGAGTGTCCAATTGTGTCGACAAGCTTGTTCCACGATCTTAACTACAGTGTATTACAAAGTTATTTATCACAACATTATTTACAGAGTATGATAAAATATTCGATGAAAATACGCTATAAACTAGCTTTGCAATACTTTGTGAAGGGTTGATAAAACATTTATCGGTACAGGAATAAGCAAAGTATTTAAATAATAACAACACATTTTACACGCAGAGTGAACCATACTAAACCAAAAAACATTCACGCCACAGAAAAGCAATCCTTGCAAACAATCTCGGCATAAACACATCTATGAACGGTGTTACATCCTGAATGCGTGTCGATACATTCGTCGGTCTAATCTCATACAAGAAGAATTCAGCCGGTGTGATGGACAATTTCTCGCTTCGATTGCGAAATAACCGATTAGAATTGGTAGAAATGTGCAGTTCCTGGCAGCGGTTCTTCTCAAAGAGGCGTTATGGCGGGAGGAGGTCGTGTGACAGGGATGCACTGGAATAGGGGAGAGTAGGACGGGCAGACGAACAGATAGAGAAATCGTCACAGTCAAGGAGAGAGAGAGAGAGAGAGAGAGAGAGAGAGAGAGAGAGAGAAGA
>JAQFYQ010002993.1:0-11097 GCA_034694885.1 Buchholzia appendiculata
CATTCCTCAGCCACCCTCTCCGCTCATGATCAGTCCCCATCCCCCATTCCTCAGCCACCCTCTCCGCTCATGATCAGTCCCCATCCCCCATTCCTCAGCCACCCTCTCCGCTCATGATCAGTCCCCATCCCCCATTCCTCAGCCACCCTCTCCGCTCATGATCAGTCCCCATCCCCCATTCCTCAGCCACCCTCTCCGCTCATGATCAGCATTGAGTACCCCTTCCCCTTCCTTCTGCTACCTCCTCACTCACTCATGATCAACTCCAGACCTCCTTCTTCCCTCTGTCACCTGCGCACTAACTCATGATCTGCACATGTCCATCGTACTGCTCTGCGACGCTAATTTCTGTACAAGTTATACAATATCCTACGCACAATTCTTCACTAAATACTTTCAATATAGTTTCCCACAGTATACTTCAAAACGCAACTTGAAAGAAGTTCGCTCAATAAACAGATGCAGCAGAGCAATTAAATACCAAAGAACCGCCTGCATTTTCTAACACTGAGGTCTTCGCTGTGATCAAAGTTTATCCACACTACGCTCAAGAAACTTGGCGCCAGGTCGTTTAACGTTCATTTTGAAGATTCTGTCCAATCCATGCAATTAGAAGAATTAACATACGCTTCAGATTTGAGAACATTGTCTCAAGCTATTTGTGGGAAAAAAATACAGAATAGAACATCAGTTAACATGCAATGCAATTAGTTAGACACATATCAGAAATATAAATTGTAAGAAGAATTTAAACAGATCTGCAGATAAAATGTTTCACAAAATCTTCATGGAGTTGCAAGGAACTGGATTCTACAAATTAGGCTCCACTAAGTTTATAAATAAGAAAAATTTCATTTAAATGAATATAGGTAAGCAAGAATTCTTCATATCGCCTCAGACGCCGAAATATGAACAATTGGCTTCCCAATGAAGCCTTGACAGTTTTGGAATTGATGGGTCGAAGGGTTTTACCCCCGGGTAAACTTTCAGTCCCCAATTCGGACAAATATCAAGCCAATAATTTTCTCAGACCATCATCTCAATGGGTTCACCCGTGTTCGACCGGTAACCGAATATTTTGAGTCAAAAATACTCCTATAGACATTTCGCGGAGCAGCACTTCATCGAAAGACGTTTCGTCTAAAAGGAGTTTTGCCGAAAATGACGTTTTTCAAAAGGACCTTTCTGATGAACCAATTATTGTTAATAGTGACCACGAGTGCATTGGACTCTGCAGAACATTTAAAGTGACAGTGAAGACGTTTAGATACAACGTTTAGTCGTAACTAAAAATTGTTATAACAGAAGGTTTATTTACTATTAATTTAGGAAATTATTTACCTCAGGCTCTTCAAAATCCTCAAACGTCGGCGTTTCTGATTACACTCTTCCCCACCGATCATACATAATTGTTTTGAAATTAAGCTTCAAAGATAAACTAAATGTTTAATCATACAATATAACTAGAGGAAAATGTGTAAAAATTATAGGCCCTACTATTAGCTATTGCTAGAAAACTATATAACTATGCAATGCGTTTATGATTTTATTTGTGTAAATTTCCAATTTTGCTCATCTCAGTCTTTTCCAGTTTGATACGCTCAACAATTTGTTTAGTAGATTCAAGGACTTCATCATTGAAGCATTGAAAAAGAAAATTTTAAATAACCTGACTGATATTTTTATAACTAGCTAGCAGCCAAGCCAGTTAGACCGACATTTCAAAAATAATTATTTTTATCAAGGTTACCGCGCTGGAACTGAACTTCATTACGCCAGTTCACTGACCTCATGAATCACCGCAGGATTACACGTCTGGAAAACTGTCTTCATACAAAGAGGAGTCCGTGTATACAAAACTGACGTCCTGAACGCTGCCAAGAATCGTTACACGCCTGGTGACTACCGACCCGCATGCAGCTGAAATCAGTGAACAGTGGCGCAGGGCATTAGACAGAATAGTAAATAGAAGATGATACATTCCCTTCACATGTTCTCTTTAATTACTCACAAGGGTCCCAGACACGCCCAGGCAGGCCCAGACACGCCGACCATCAGTTATTGCGACTCGCTGCCACCGGGAGTATTGACCGGTAGTCGATCCTGCCGAGAATTTATGAACCGACGTCTGCAGGGCATATAAAGGACGTCTTTCACGTGGAGTATATACATGACGTCTTTCACGAAATGTACAGTATATACAGGACGCCTTTCACGTAGACTATATACAGGACGTCTTTCACGTAGAGCATATACAGGACGTCTTTCACGTACAGTATATACGGGACGTCTTTCACGTAGGACGTCTACAGGACGTCTTTCTCGTATAGTATATACAAGACGTCTTTCACGTAGAGTATATACAGGACGTCTTTCACGTAGAGTAAATACAGGACGTCTTTCACGCAGAGTATATACAGGACGTCTTTCACGTAGAGTATATACAGGACGTCTTTCACGCTATGTATATACAGGACGTCTTTCACGTAGAGTAAATACAGGACGTCTTTCACGTAGAGTATATACAAGACGTCTTTCACGCTATGTATATACAGGACGTCTTTCACGTAGAGTATATTATACAGGACGTCTTTCACGCTATGTATATACAGGTCGTCTTTCACGTAGGACGTATACAGGACGTGTTTAGCGTAGGACGTATGATGGACACGTTTTTCATATAGAGCTCACTGAACATTTTACACAATCTTACTCAATGAACCTGAATCATTCACGTACAGCGTCCACATGATGTATTTCATATAGGACATAAATGACGTCCTTCACGTCCGATATCATACAGAACGTCCTTTTTAGAACGCATATAGGTCTTTCACTGTGAAGCATTTATACGACGTCTTTCATGTACGGTATATACAGGACGTCTTTCACGTATTGCTCAAGAACAGAGGGCGGGATTTGTCGCCAGTGAGGGGTAGGGGAATTCACCCCCTGCCCCATGGCGAATGGCTTGACCCCACCTCGTTTGAAAAAATGACCGGTCGGCTTTACCTAATTTTGGACTGTCGCCTCTCCGGACTCCCCGACCCCTCGCTTCCGACCCCCCACCCACACACTTAATTTTTCACAGATCACACACTGCTCAAGGAGAACGTGTTTTAAGTAGAGCCTGTACATGACATCTTTCAGGTAGAACACATGGACGGCGTCCTTTGAGTTTGATTAGATATCTCGCAATATCGAATACATTCCAACTCAAACCAGAAGAAGCATCTCTTTCTTCAGAGCTGTTGTTCTTATTTCGTGGCACAAGAGACGTCACGTATAAATTAAGTCTAGACAAATGTGGGGCCTACCATTTGGAAGATAGAATAAGGCACTGAATAGGAATAAATTATAGATAAATAACGTATTAATAACGTCGCTTCACGGCTATTCAAAGCTCACTCTTCATGCTACGTTACTTCTCATTCAATTTCCGATATAAAAATCTGCAGTCGCGACGATCCAAACTTTGGAACATCACCTGTACAATATTTAAAAAGTGTGATCCGATTTGTTAACATCTCCAGTAAATGGTAGTCACTGCTTGCAATAGAGGAGGGGAGGGCTCAGTGGAGCAGGGGCGGGCGGGCGGGGGCGGACTGAATGAGGCGATTGAAAGAAAACAGATTATTAGCGGATGAAGGAATGCAAGCGATTTATTAAAAGTCAACAAATTTAAAATGTTGATGTTATGACGAAGTAATGATTTACACTCGTTTATCTTCATAATGGTAGAAATGCGGACAAGAAAATTTGTTCAAAACAGTGCATTGAAATAAATATTTAAAAAAATCATGGCTGTTTAGAATACTGTAGGAATAAACTTATCCCCAGCCCACAAAAACTACGACCTTACTGAGTCTATTGTCTACACTATCCTACAGATCAATCTTCTAGTGGAGCGTTCCCACAGAAAACGCAAAACGCACGCCTCAAATTCCATTTGCCTCAAATTATATCTGTGGCGACTGAAAAATTTGAAACTCATAGCTATGTAATTTTGCGGTGCGGCGCGAAACAGATCGCAAAATGTATAGAAAAATAATTCAAATACAAAAATATTTCAACCAATGAGAGGCGAGATTTCGAGAGTCCGTCAGAGGCAACCAATAAGAGGGTCGCTCACAGTATTTCACGTGGTTGAACTACGTAAATTTGTTGATTCTGTGGGGACGTAAATTTTTGCAGCACCAGGGTAAGGCGCCGAAAAATTCACGTTTTCTGTGAGGACACGGAATAAATAGTGTTTGAGTGCAAAACTTTTAAATGAATATATTGCTGGATGAAGCGATCACACAGGGATGAAACGACCGGAGATGAAACGACAGGGGACGAAACGACCGGGAATAAAACGACCGGAGATGAAACGACAGAGGACGAAACGACCGCTGGATGAAACTACCGCTGGATGAAACAACAGGGGATGAAACGACCGGGAGATATTGACCGGGATGAATCGACCGAAGATGAGCCGGTAACCGTCAGGACCTATCTTCGCACAGGACACCATTTTTCATTTTATCTAAATTCTCTTTTGGTGAAGTTCAGCAGTTGAGTCCGAGTATATAATTTTCAAAATCACAACAGCAAATTTGGGCTTAATGTTATCCATCACATCTTTATTTAAGCACGAGCCACAGATCAGTGCCCCGCTAGGTACTTCAAAATGCGACTGATATTATCCTTGCTTACTTGTGTTTTATTGGAACGTGTTGTCAAATTTAAATAACACAAGAGCAAAATAGATAGCAAAATGAGCATCACAGTTTTAAAATGAAATATGCACATGTACAGTACACTACACATGTACGTTAATCACAGACAAATTAATAAAGCTCAACTGAATGGCATGCTAATCACACTGCTAGAAATCAAAGTTTCAATAAACATAGCCTCGTAGCCAGCCATCGGCAGTCCTGCTACGCTTGTTCATGACGTCAGCACGACTGTGAATCACAGAGCGAGTCGTCGTCAGAAGCTCTAATACGTCATCCTGGGTTTAACCTCCCGGGGGACCCATGATCATCAGTCATTGCCGGCCGTGCAAGGTCACAGCTTTGCAGCCTATTATATATTAAAGTATTGCAGCGTATACTTGCTATAATAATACGACCGTTGACCTCTACATGGTTGCATGAGGTCATCGAAGGTTGCACGATCGACTATTCATCTGATGTCAGCATGCGTGTACATGTCAGCATGCGTGTGTATGCTTGCATGCGTGTGTATGCCAGCATGCGTGTGTATGAAAGGCATGCGTGTGTATGTCAGCATGCGTGTGTATGCCTGCATGCGTGTGTATGCCAGCATGCGTGTGTATGAAAGGCATGCGTGTGTATGTCAGCATGCGGGTGTATGCATGCGAGCATGCGTGTGCATGCCAGCATGCGTGTGTGTGCCAGCATGCGGGTGTATGCCAGCATGCGGGTGTATGCCAGCATGCGTGTGTGTGCCAGCATGCGTGTGTATGCCAGCATGCGTGTGTATGTCAGCATGCGGGTGTATGCATGCGAGCATGCGTGTGCATGCCAGCATGCGGGTGGATGTCAGACTGGCAGGCAGGCATGCGTCTACAGTGAAAGCATGCATGCATGCGACACAGGGGCAAGTATGTATGTATACGTATGGATGGACCTATATGCATGCAAGTATTCTGTATCAATAACTGTTCATTGCGATACGACATGCAAACAATGCTCATATTTTGAGCACTTAGAACGTAGAGCTAAAACTGAAGACACGTAAATAATAGCCTTCACATGGCATGGGTATTGCACTCTTGATGTGCATAGTATACTATTTCTATTATGTACTATTTCCATGGCAAAACACACGCCTTGACCACAATAGATCAAAGGTCATCGTGACAAAATATGTGAACAATTTATATTCCAATGGCAAGAAGAAGCAATTTTCAGAAGTTCAGCCGGAAGAGGCTTTATTTTCACGGCTACGCGTCTGAACGACCAGGGTAAATGCTTAAGGAAGTACATGTATATCTAATTGGTTTATTTACTCAAGCTGACATCGTTTGGCAATGTATGATGAATATCAATGTATGATGAACGTTTGGTATGTTTGAACATGACATGCATGAACATGACATGGCTGAACATGACATGTCTGAACATGACATGCATGAACATGACATGCATGAACATGACATGGCTGAACATGACATGCATGAACATGACATGGCTGAATATGACACCTATGAGCATGACACAACATGGATTATATAATGCATCTCAGCAAGACATTTAGCATCAACGACCATTACTAATTCATTTCAAATTATGTGCGTTCTAAATTGGCTACAATTTAACCCTCTGACTTCCTGTGAAACCGATTCTGTCTTTACCTTTCCTATCCCTTTTCAACCAAACCACGACACATAATGATCAGTGTTCAACTAAATCTGAGTCTTTGTGTTCACAATTGAACGAGATGTTCAATTGTGGATTAATTCAAATGATGTCTTATACTGCTGAGTCTTGTCTACTAGAAAAACCAGATTGTCACTTGGCTGCAGCTGAGCTTTAAACTGGCTGGCTGTCACTGCGACGTACTAATTCAACAGATAAATTGCCTGATTCAGTAAAAAGTCTATTTTATAAATATGTTCTAATTTGAGCAAGAGACCGATTATTATCGCCTCCAGCACAATTTGCTTCTGCGCCAAAGAGATAATCCTGCGACAGAGAAATTACTATAACTAATGAAATATGGTTAAGCTAGTTATATATTTTTACATTCAAGGTCGAGTTTTCAAAATTGTGTGAATAATTCCCGCCTACTGTTTTTATACTAAGAGTAATATTGTATAGCAATTGAAAATCAACAATTTTATTTTTATTATTCTTACATAAATCAGCTTTTTTGATTTCAGTGAAATCTCATTTTCACATCTCTGTACATACAGTATATTCTCTATCCTCCCACTCACTTTCTCTCTCTCTCTTTTATCTTCTTTTTCAGTTTCTCCTATAATCTTTCCCTTGTTTTTTCTATTCTTTCTCTCTTCCTTTTGCTTAAAATCATATATTTTGTTCCTAGTATCTTTTATCAAGTCTAGTTTGATAACATTGCATTCTTACTACACTTACCTGTTCGCTGTTACACATAAGGGTTGGTGCACATATGATGCTAAGTCGGGTCGGTGCACATTTGACGCTAAAACGGGTTTGTGCACATATGACGCTGACGGGTTGGTGCACATATGACGCCCTCCGTGACCAAGTGACGTCGCTAAATGAGATCATGTCACGACATCATGTCTAATATCATCGCGGCTACAAATAATTATGATCGTAAAATCTAAATTTCTGATAAATATTGCCGCGCATTAACCCGCCAAGTAGGAAGGCGTAACCTGGAGGCCGCGTATAAAGCATTAATACTATAGCCATTTCCGCTCGAGTCAAAATACGACCAGTTTTTGTACGAACAAACTGTTTTGTCAGCAGTTACAAAATGTACAAGGATATTTATATCCCAGTTCTACGTCTTGACTAGTGATAGTATGAAAAATTAATATTTTATTATGTGCTATTATTAATTTTTTATTGGATCATGAAATGCACTTTGGAAATTATCTGTTTCCTCCAGAATTACAAACCTAATTATGTCCAATTGCTAAAAAATGTAATCTTAATTGTTTAAACTGTAAATAATTGTTACATGGTCCATTTTTTAAACTCTACTAAAGTCAATTACAAGTTATATGTTTATTTTTGCGGCACGCTGCAAATAATTGAAACAAAACTTTTTTCACAATTAAAACAGATTTACATAAATTACATCAATGACTCGTCAAAAGTGCGTCAATGAATGTCAACAACGATTTCAATCGATTCGTGAAGCTGAACAAAGTCAAGTATTAACTTCAGCAGATTGAGGAAGAGCTGAGCCGTATTTAAGGGGAGTTTTGGGATTGAAACCCCCACAAATAGTTTTTTCCCTTAAAGAAATTTTGCCAATTTTTTTTAAGTTAACCCCCTCCGAAATATTTTTTTAAAAAGATCGTCAACAAATTTTGAATTTCACTCCCCCCAAATGAAATCCCGGCTACGGCCCGGACTATCATAGACCGTTGGCAAAGTCTCTTCACGGCAATATTACGCGGAGATGGGAAATACTTTCTAGATTCAGCGTAACGTATGAACTGTGCCCTAATAGCAGACAGAGTACGCAAAACTATGTACACAAACATATGTGAGGAAATACAGCAAACATATATACTGTATAATTTACTATGTAGCGTTTTGAGTATTTCATATTTTGCTTAATCTTGTAGGATTAACGCTCGACGTGCAAAGTGCACTAATACACTTCAAAACTGTGGGGTAGAAATTTTTTAAACATGGGGGTCCAAAATCTCTGACATTTCTCTGCGTACACTTTGATGAGTGTGTACATTCTGAGCTATTTTAATATCGCGTGCTATGTGTTTCACTGACTTCTAAATCTGTGTCATCCCTGGACACCAGAGATCCTGTGACAACTGTGACTGAGTCCATGGACAGTCACTGCACACACTCTCTGTGACCCACCGACTGCAACCGGTTGAAATCCGTCAGCGAAATAGATTCCGTTAATTAATCTGCACAGAGTTGCCGCCGCCTCCTGCGACCGACACCGGCTTCAATCCGCTCTAGAATTAATCACAATGCATGATCTCCAACGAACCCGTGACATCTGAGTTCGTAAACTGAGCCAGCTCCGCTAAATATGTTCCTCCAGTGCCGCGGACTAATTGAAATGAAGACTACTTGGAGAAGTTAAACATCCACGAACCGTCGTGACAAAGTACGCACGTGGTACATTGAAGATCTTTCGTGATGAAACTTTTTCACCTCGATTGCATAGCATATAGTACACGTAGTTATATTAGGCATAACTCGAGCGTAGTCTGATGTCGCACACAGTTATTCCTTAACTGAATATGATCGTAGTACACATGTTGCTTAAACGTCAAGTTTCACTCCCAATTCATTGTCGATTCCATGATGATACCAGTGCACTGTTGGTCAAATGAAGCTATGAGTACGGTTTTCAATGGTACAGTCTCGGACTGAGGCACTCTTTTCAAATAATATGTTTTTAGATCACAATCATCACACAGATTACCGAGAAAACCCACGAGGCACTTTGTAAGCATTATAATAATACATTTCCAGATGAGTATAAGATTTATGTGTACATACCATACCGTACAACAAGGAAGTGAAGCGATAAGAATGCACAAAAAGGTTCGAAAATAGTGAGCGTTATAGTAAAACAAAAGTAAATGCAATTTAAAACACAGCAGAATAAATGTAAAAAAACGTAGTCAAGCAATAGTACTGACTGTTTTTTTTATCCGGACGCAGGAAGAGACGCCGACAGCCAACTCAGCGAACGATCAATATCAACTTAAGTCGCATCTAATAACGTTAGAAGAAAAGTAATTTAAGTGTCGCCCTATGGTCGCTTTGCCGTTACGTTTTAACCACTATTTATGGTCGTGAAATTCGTTAAACTCTCCGCTATACTGACACTAATGCCATGCTTGAGAAGACTAGTCAAAATTTTAACCAAATTCAGCTGCTGCCTGGATTATTTTTAAAACCCTACATAAAAATCTACAAATGTCTAGAAAAGGTGAGCATTTAAAAAAAAATTATGTACTTGAAAACGAATCACTGAACAAAAATATCAATAAGATTATACTGACAATTACCTCAATACCATTTTCAGAAGGAGTCGACATTTTGGCGTAATTCGTTGAAAAAAAATTAAGAAAATACATTTTTTTCATTTTGCAAATTGGCTTGATTCGTCTTGCAAATAGTACACACATCCAAATTCATCTTGCAAATTCGTTGTAATTTGTATCAATATCTGAGCAGTTTTCAAGTGAACATCATCATAAAGCGTTTGTGACTGTTGTTCAGTGTGGAAGAACATCTACCGGATCGCCATTGACAACGAAGTCTGGCCCGAGAATTGAACCAAGGATATTTTGCACATGAGGCGAGTGCCTAACTGACTGTACTATGAATTCGCTTTATATAAAATATTTATATTTCATATACAACGGCTATTGTGGTAGGGCGTTACGAGACGCTTGGAACTAATGAGTTCAAAGTACGACTGACTGGGGTCGTGTGGCGCTTGCAAGGTGGAGATTTGTCGTATCGCTAGAGTTCGGGCTCTGATGCAATGTTAATTTGGGTCTTGCATTTTTTTTTGTTCATTGGTTCAATCTCAAAACTGACAACTTCTGGTTTGATTCTTGAGCGACCATATTTTGGGACATATAGCTTTCGATCCACAACGTCCCACGGCGCTTTTATGGCGCCATCTGAAGACTCTGAACTTGGGCTTGATCTTTTTCATTGTGTAATACCTATGTAAGACAATTTGTTAAAATGTAGTCCCCTTGCAGCATACCTAAATCACGACACTGTTACTTACTATACTAGGTTGCTATGAGCAAGAAGGCGTGGCCCTTGTATGGGGAGGGCGGTCTATGAGGTTGCTTCAATGCAGGCGAGAATAAATTAGCTCAACATTTTAGCAATCATCTAAACATGCGACGAACGATTCGATTAACTAAGCGACGGGTTGTCAAGAACGTTCTTCGCTTTGTCGGCACAAACTGATTGTCTCCTGCGTGCCGTCCTTTTATTAAAATCAATAGAGACAGCGAACAGAACAAATAGATGAACAAAGGGCTTACAAAAAGAACCGCTAAACTTGTGAATATTGCCTCCATGGTTTCTCACGAACAGAGCGAACTAGGGCATTGAGCTGCGCTAATGTTGGAACGTCATTCGCATCGACCGTGACTGGACGATGTTTTTATGCCTAGAGTTGTCAACTTCTGATCATAACATTTCGAGTTGTTAATACAATTCATATTGATGTCTAGCAAACTCTACAGAAGGTATTAACCTATAGTTTTGTTAAACGAGCTCGACGTTAAGTCTGGATGAGCCTGACTACAGTGATTTTCTAGTGCTAATAAATAAATATGAATTTTGCTCGAATGATTCAATTTCTAGCATTAGAAGAAAAATATGGCATGATTTTTATAATGATCTGATT
>JAQFYQ010002994.1:0-11096 GCA_034694885.1 Buchholzia appendiculata
CGTCATCGTCATCGTCATCGTCATCGTCATCGTCATCGTCATCATCATCATCATTATCATCATCGTGTTGCGGTTGGATTAAGGCTTATAGTCCTCGCAGGGAGAGTTCTATCGTGTCTGAGCGGTCGAAATTTTACTCCCTAATAGTAAGAGGAGGTACAAAAGGATGAAGAACATGTTCCTAGTTTGACAAACTATCAAGAACAGTTTTTTTTGTCAACAGTGTTTGAAAGTTCTCTTTAAATCTAACGTTTGAGATCGTAAAAGCGTGAACGTGGGGTGGGGGGCACAACTGTACAGGCTGAAAGTTCGTTCACATCTTTGGCAATCATTGAATCCATCCCAAACAGGTGTTGCATAATTAGGGTGACCGATTACGGATTGCATGAGAGATTGTTTTTAGTGGATATTTAGTAGTTGAATTGTAATTTAGGTATTTTATTATTGTATCTTGGCTTATAAGTTTTATTATTGTGTTACTATGTAGGCCATTATTGTTGCTTACTATGGTTTAGGTCGTTTGCTTGGAGTTCTGTGCCTGGTACAAATCTCTTTCTTCTTGTGGTTGCTGGGTCTGAATGCACTTGTCAGCAAAATGCCTCTCTGCTAGCAGCGCCTCACAAATCTTACTGTATCCTTGAGTCGTGTTAGTTTTCTCTTTTTAAAGTCTGCAAGCCCGACTACATTGATTTATATAATCATCTCCCTTAGTTATCGATTTAACATATTAAATATTTATTTAATTTTTGTGGAATTGCCGAGATTAATTGATGAAGCAATAGCTGCGTTGGTGTAGGTTCTTATTTGTTAAAGCTGTAGTACTTCCTGAGTGGCCTCAATTCCAGGAGGAGCTGTTCCAAGAGGTCCCTGTGCCGCATGACCAAATTGCTATTTACTATCAGAAGTTTTGCTATTTGCTTTACAAGTTTTCTGTTTATCGGAAGCTGGTAGTGAAGGTATTTGCTTTTTTCAACTGCCCTATTGCTTCATAGATGCTATGCATTACATCGTCTGTTTCATACTGCTTCATGGCTAGATTGTATTAACAGTTCGCTGTCTAGCTTTTGTGTTAAAAATCCTGTGCATGTACAGTAACTGTGGTTCTACAACGAAGAACTATGAACTCTTTAGTTTTAAAATTGTAAAAATGTCACTCAATTTTTTGCAAGCTCTTTGTCGTTCGGTCTTTTATGCAAGTTATTAGATGTATAATCTGCTAATAGAACTTTTTGAACAGAATCAAATAATATCAAAATAGAGCAACAAGTTTACTTTACTGCAAAATACCTACAAAATAAAATATCGGAATAACGACATTGAAGAGATTTTTGTTGGAATATATGTATAATCACACATAACTTAACACTTGTTGCATCCAGTCAATGAGACCTCAATGTGTGATAGACTTAAGGCACCGCTGAGAAGACACAGACCACTATCCTGCTTCGCACATCACAAAAATGTGAGTTAAAACAATTGCACTTTATGAATATGTGACGTCATCATGCACGTAACTGTCTTCATTTGTTTAATCTTTGGTGACTGACGTCATAAAAGCAACGCTTAGCTTTGACGTAGTTTATCTTAGAAGCACTATGACGTCACAATATTTTATAATTTGATACAATTATGTTTAATTCGACTACTATGTTTGTAGGATTCTTGTACATTATAATCCGCGATATTGTTGATGCCAACTTCTGTGTGCAATGTCTAGTCTCTCTGGTGTATGATGTAATGTGCAATGTAATGTGTAACGTAAGGTCAACCGTTGATGCTAGTTTGCCAATTGCATCAGGCATCGTAATGTTTTGCATCAAAGTTATCTGTTTTGGAATAACGCGGTATGGATCGGTATTGAATCCTGTAATTCTCAGCCGCATACACTTGGTAAAAATATTTGCGATATTTGATTAAGTAAATGTTTGATAAACATTATGATAAAAGTAATTAAGATTTGTTATTTATAGGTTTGTGTTTTTTGAGCACGTGCAAAATATATATCAGAACAAATGAGCCCGTTTATTTTTTACGAGCAAAAAATTTATTTGTTTCTTTTTCTACAATATTATTGATAGGCCTACGCTTATCAGCACGACTACAGTATTAAATCAAAGATTGCTGATTTATTTCGTCTAATTACAGGAAAACGTATCAGTTTGTCTTTCTGTCCACCTGCAACCGTCTCGTCTCACTATCTGTCTGTCTGCCTGTACCGCCCTAACTATCGGACTATTAGAGATAACAGTAAATCTGTTCAAAGTATGATAGTACTTCAAGCAGAGAAACTTCATTATATATTGTGCTCATGATCAAACTAATGCCAGATAAGCAAACTAATAATGTTTGTAGATATGTACAGTGTAAATATTTTAAAAATAATTAAATCAGACATAATTTCTGGTTTTCGTGTTAGGGGTCATTCAAATATGACGTCACGCAAATTTTCAACATTTTTTGACCCTCCTCCACCTTGTCACAATCTGTCACACCTCGCGACCCCCTAAATAATGACGTCACAAATGTCGACCCCCTCTGAGTGAAATTTTTTTGACGAGTGGGGGGGGGAACAATCGATAAAAAATAAAAAAATCCAATTTTTTTTCTACGCAAGCTTTTTTTGACTACACAATTTTTGCGTGACGTCACGTCGGGCTAAACCCCCTCCCCCTTGTCACACATTGTCACACTTCAACGACCCCATCCCCCTCCTGCGTGACGTCATATTTGAATGACCCCTTACAGTTCCCGAGACGTGCGATGCATTGAGTGACAGAATTCGCCTTATGATATACTGTATAATAAGCGACAATAATAATTGTTTGATTCTGCATTAAATTTCTAGCACAGTAATTTTTCACGTCACTGAAGTAGATCTTGTTGTTGAAACCCATGCATGTTCACGATTCCTGTTTTTATTATGTTGTAATGTAATATTATATGCATTCTCTGAACTACATGTATATTTGCTATACTGTTGATGTCAATGCCAGCTTTTGGTACAGTACACAGGTATACACTAGTTTCAGTGTGTTCATCATAAATCTCTTTAATTAATTTATTAATCGTGTTTCTCTTTTGAGACTCTACCGGTTAGTTGGCATTCAGTCGCATTTTTGGGTCTGCACAACTTTGATCAGTCCAGGTTACTTCTAAACTTTGCCCCCAAGTAGGCAAGATTCAAATGCTGAGAGTTTGCGTTCGATATTGAAACTAATTCCGTCATTCTGTCGGGGAGGAGGACTTCGGCCGCTGTGTGCTGCAAGCTGGTTATTTTCTTCTCTACGGCCCTCTTTAATTTCATCAATGCTAGCTGTTAAACAATTATTACACTTTGTTATCGTGAAAGGGATGACAATTATCAATAAATTCAGCACAATTATTGACATGTCTTTTGACAATGAGCATGTTTACAACGTGTTCAAACAACGACTTTGCCATATTATAAATGACCATGTTTTATTTACGTGATAGAACTGACTCGCGCTAGCAAGAACTTTGTGTACTACGTATCATCGAGCTGAAATCTTCGCAACATTCTCCTGTTCACATCAGACTAATCAATTCTAGTATTTCAGACAATACGAATGCTAGGTTTCTTCTTTGTCTATGATAGACCTACGTCACGCAGAGAATTTCTTCGATTCGGTCCCATTTCCTCCGCGCATTGAAAGAATGCGATTCTGTTCATTCAAACAGAACGCATTGCGTCTCGCCGCCGCTTGTTCGGGCTGAGTTCACTCGCTCTGTTTGTCCTCTCTCCACTGAAGAGTCTAATCAAGCGTGTAAGCTCGATCGAGAATACGAACCTCCTACCTTCAGTTTCCCTTCTCTTCGTCGTTCACAACGTTAATATGAGCCCTCCGCATCAATAACGCTTTTCAATTGAAGTCCACCCCATGGGCATTGGGGCGGACCCCACCCACATGGACATGGGGCGAACCCCACCCACATGGGCTTGGGAAGGGTCCCACCCCCATGGACATGAGACGGGCCCCACCCACATGGGTATGGGGGCGGGTCACACCCCCATCTCTCGCTTTGCGGTCAGTCAATAAGAAATATCCCAACGGTGTCGCTCAGCGTTCCTAGCGAGACCCAATACTTGCCACGGACCGTCATATCAACCACGAAGTTGAGAACCCCCCTTCTCTTTCACCACTTACGATCCATGCCTCCCCCCTCACTGCCAACAGGACCTCAGCCTTTCACCAAAATATGGATGCAGTCGTGCGAATGCGAACTGAAACGAGGCGGACATATTTAATTTGACAAATACGGTATACCGGACACCGTCAAATTGAATTATCGTGAACTCTAAATTCAGATCCATCCGGGTAATACGTTGAAATGTAGTTATTTATTTTACTTGGTCTTAATAGAAATGGAATATTCCCCACTACGACATGAATATAGCCCCTAAATGCAATAATTTTGTCAAGGCCTACATTAAACTAAATTTAATTAATTTAGGGTGTTTTTCAGAATTGTCAAATTGTTCAAACTATATGCGGCATAAAATAAACTGCAAAGAATAAAATACAGTGCATATAAAAAGAACTGCAATTATAATAGAGTGCTGTTCTAAGCTGAGACAATTATTAAATTACCAACGACTGCAATTCCAATATAACCTAATCAATAAATTTTAAATTCTTCTGAAGACAGAAATATGCGGATCTCCATAGCAGCCAATCAGACGAAGAAAAGTGCGGATTTTATGGATATTCGTCAAATTTTATAATATTATATTGTAATGCAATATTCTTTTTAAAAATATAACATTGCCTTTTCAATGGTGTTACGCAATTCTATATTCAATCTAACTGAATTACATTAATTTAGAAATATTACTTCGAATGCGGCCATTAGTGTTTATCACCAATCAACGACTTTAATTAGTATAAAAATTATAAAAATTATAATTTTTATTGAATATGATATCTATGTCTGCAATTAACTACTTCTTCGATGTGTACTCTAAGCGCAACACTAAGCTCTTCTACTAATACTTCCCTGTTGGACCGTCTTTCATAGTAAATACATGACATCCGTTAGGTGCCGTAGAGGCTTTATATTATTTTTATGTTATATAATTATATTCAATTGAAATTTGTCTATTACTCTGATTTTGATCTGATTATAATGTGATATGAATCCGATTGATTGATGATGATAAAATTGATCTTTCCATTATTGTAATTGCTATTTATGTATTGATAAATATAAAAACCTTGACCAGTTGAAGTTAAGATTTCACGGATAACTAATCGGCTAGCAAAGTGTTTCGCTATCTCGGTTACCATTTTGACGTTTTACTGTATTAGACTAAAAAGTTAAATCTAAAAGTACAACTCAAAAATTGATTTGTGACATAACAGCACAGGTGAATGAACCTCGTCATTGCCATTATTAAACCATTCCTGTAATACAATGAATAAAATGTGAACGTGATCAGAGTCCCTATTTTAGAGAAAGTATAAGCTTTTCATCAGAGTCGCTGTCATATAATGACATTGCTGCAATGCATTAGAATGATGTAAAGAGTCTAGTACTATTAGAAAGGTAGGCTTTGACCGCTGACAGTTTGACATTCAAGGATATCAATGTCTTTCTATATGATTGATGAGCAGCCCAGCTTCACGTGAGGCGTATAACAAACGTAATACCTAGCTGCTGTACAGACGTATCGACAGGAAAAAACTAATTAGAAGACAAAGATCTGCGAAATTTAAGAGCGAAATAAATTCATCCAGGAGTCGTCAGGTGCTAAATTGATGTTGATGAATTTCCTGTGGTTGCGATATGACGCTGAGAGACAGCTATAGGCCGATACTAAGCAGTAAAGTTACATAATATGAATACGTAATACGAGATCCTGTGCAAAATGATGAGATGACGTAACGTAGCCAATATTCAACACGCTCTGTTGTAGCTTTGGCGTACATGTTGATAAATCATGATTACGGTTATAAAATTGATAAAATGTGCAGAAAGCTTCTGACAATACAATGAAACTGATTGTTGCAAAGTCATGTAAGGTGCGAAACATGAATAATGTATGAGTTTTGAGTATGCATAATGCAGTTTCAATGTATCATGCAGTTGGATTTGAACTCGACACTATTTGTTGGTGAGACAAGTGTTAATTGTTAAGTCAAGTTGCCTTCAGAACTCGGTGCTCATGAGACTCCCAATGATGCACGGCATCAAGGATTGTGCAAGGAATGTGCAAGAATTGTGCAAGGATTGTGCAAGGATTGTGCAAGGATTGTGCAAGGATTGTACAAGGATTGTGCAAGGATTTTGCAAGGATTGTGCAAGAATTGTGCAAGAATTTTGCAAGGATTGTGCAAGGGTTGTGCAAGGGTTGTGCAAGAATTGTGCAAGGTTTGTGCAAGGCTTGTGCAATGGTTGTGCAAGGGTTGTGCAATGAGTGTGCAAGGATTGTACAAGGATTGTGCAAGGATTGTGCAAGGGTTGTGCAACGGTTGTGCAAGGATTGTGCAAGGGTTGTGCAAGGGTTGTGCAAGGGTTGTGCAGGGCTTGTTCAAGGGTTGTGCAAGGGTTGTGCAAGGGTTGTGCAAGGATTGTGCAAGGGTTGTGCAAGGATTGTGCAAGGGTTGTGCAAGGAGTGTGCAAGGGTTGTCCAAGGGTTGTGCAGAGCTCATTAAGACAGGGATACATGGGTGCCGTGAATGCCTATTAGGAAGATGCCCTGGGTAATAGATTCTGTGTTTTTAGGGATCAAATTCCGGTGCAATTGTTGAGACTAAAATATCTCTAAATATGTGATGCCTATGTAATAAACAATAAATGTACTTTTTAGAAATATCGAATAATGTGGGATAAAAGTTGAAAATGTTATGCTGCTTTAAGGAACTACTGGGAGGCTTTTTCTGATTTGTCTTGTGTTACTTTTGTGTCATAATGCCTTCAAGTCTTCGTGTCCCGTGGAAAGTTAGTGTACACTGCTTATTACAAAGACGATTCCGTCTGAATTTGTTGTAAAATCAGCTTTTCCTTCATTCACGAAATGTTACTGCGATTATACAACACTCCTATAATACTCCCTTAGTCAAAAAACAGGTCAAATCCAAGTCGCATTATGCTGAGATGCCGGTGGCTATGACGACACTGCGAGCGAGATACCGGAGTACAATACCACTTCCGGTTGTGACAGTGATAGTTTTATTCAATAACGTTATTTACGACCCGGAAAATCCGTTCTGTCCACAGTGAGAGATGCGTATTTTGAGACATCTGCGGACCTGATACGCGCACGCAGCAAGAAATCGTTATATCTCGTAAATCTTTCGCGGCCCGCTTCAATAGATTTGATCTAATGGACCATTTTTTCACGGAAGACAAAGATGACGACATATTGTTAGGAAGAATAAAGCAAGGCAGAAGTTTACTGGCGAGAAACAGCGGCAGTGGTGACAACAATTCAAGGCAACAATTCAACTAATATTTTTTTCACTTTTTAAACTCTGATGATAATATGTATTGCTATTCACATTTTTAATTTTCAGAGCCCTATACTCTTGCGCAGATTAGTGATGGAACTAAAGTTACGTGGTGGTGGTTGAGGTTTATAGACGCTTTGTCATATCTAAGATGATCAGCGTCTGCCCTCCTCACTTCAGGACCTCTCCTTTAAGCAGGTCCCTTCCCAGACTGGGGACTGGGCGCAGCAGGTCTCATCATGAGTGCGAACTCAATTTTATGAGACCTGCCCAGGCGGAGTTAAATTAACTAAAGTTAAGCAATAATTGCTTAACGCTAGTTAATAGTAAAGAAGTTCAAATTAGTGACAGTGCAGTGAACACACTATATATATATTATATATGAAAAATAAAGAGAACAGATATCAGCAAAAAACACGCCCGCATGCTCTAGAGTGGTTCTACTATGTTCTTCTATTGCTAAGTTACCTTATTCTGAGTGAAGATAAACATAAATTGGCAGAGCCGAATGTAGGGCTAAGAGGCATTCGAGCGGGCCTGTCAAGAACTTTCAGTCAGTTACACACCACAGTCGTGTGGGGGTCTCTGGCAACTGATTCATGTGCATCGCTTATTTAAAATTTGCACTGGCTCCTATGACTGTTCAATAAAACGGACAAAAATCAATTACAGAGTAATGTTTTTATATATTCAACTGAAACATCTTTGTATCAACTGTAACTATGTCAATAAACCAGATAAAAAAAATTGGACTGTTTTGTCTAAAGAAGCCTCGTAGTGCGTCTTTAATTGATCAACGGAATTCTCGTACGACGCCATTGGTGGCAGCGAAAGACTCGAGCAAATTAATTGATCGACGAAACGTAACGTTAATTAATTGATCTACAAACGTTGAGTGGAAGAACCAAACGAGTTGCTCCGCTACATGCAGAAAAAAGCCACAGAATTCAGCAGCCTACCTTAACCACAGACATTTAGCATTTGGTGCATTCCAGCATTGTCTAATTCAATTAGACTATCAACGATACGATACAGTACAGTATATGGGCGAATTTCCATTTTACATCGTCGATTATTTTAAAGAGAGAACTTTAGTCATTTATTTACTTATCGAATGACTTAATCATTGTAATGACAGTCAGATAGTGAAAAGCGCTGCCGCAAACCAATTGAAGGACATCATCAAACTTTGTTGGTGTGCTAACTGCTAAGTTTCAAATGTGATACCGTCTTAACTGCTCCACAATCGCACAGCTCATTCTGAGTAAAACGTGAGGAGCTGCTTCGCTGTGGCAAATGTTGACTGCAGCGCATGTTTCTGCGCACTCAATTCAGTATGAGCTACGGGTTGAGCGATTTTTGAGCGAATTGTGTCAATACACTACAGGTCTGCATAAAACGAATATCATTCCATTGTGATCAGTTGAACAGTTCGACGATATGACGAGACAGCAATGAAGGCCCTGCCAACTTTAGATCCATATTTATTGAATATCTAGACCGTTTGATTGTCACATAAGTCGGCCTAACTTCCATAGATACCAAAAAAAGAAAAAGAAATCAGAAGGACAATTTACTAACAGAAAACGTTCAATTAATCAGCAGTTAAACCGTTGCTAAAAGTAACCTGCAGATTATTTGCAGATCTACATCAAGTGTTATCACATTATACTTTCTTTACAACCACCAGTCTGAATTATTCTGATCACCAGTCTTCATTATTATCATCAGTCTAATCATTCACTGTTATCTTTTACAAATGAAAATGCTAGCGGCTAATATCCACCGGCTAAACGGCTACAATGCCAGCCGTTGACTTGTGCCTTCCCGTGTTCAAGTAAGCAGCTGAGGAACTGAATGTTGTCTTGTTATTAAACCGTGCTGGGAAGACGCTGCAGAAAACCTCGTGAAAAGTCTTTCGATACTGCGCACTCATCGTGCAGTAGAGGATGAAGGTGATGGAACTGTTTATCAGCACGAGAATATCAAAGACGTCACCGAGTAAGACGTACACGTTATCGAAGATGTAGTCGTTGACCCCACTGCAGAGCGCCAGGACTCCCTGTGGAAGTTCTGTCACTACGAATGAGAGAACGACGAGGATCAGCATGGTCGTCGTACGGTCACTCTTCTCTCCACTCTTTTCCGATGAGTCACGCCTGGTGGAAGACTGTTTGAGGCTGGAGCGCCGGCGCCCGGCCTTCCTCATAGCGAAGATGAGCAGGCCACTGAGTACGGAGAGAAGGGTACAGGGCGCCACCTTGAGGACAACACCGTACAGCCAGAAGTTGAACGTCTGAAAGCAGGGACAAATAACGGCCATGCATGCTTATTTTTTTTCTTTTTGACCCATTGTGGACACATACAATTATTATTTCAGGCAAGTTCAGCGTAGTATTTGTTGAAATCGAAGTGCCCGATTTTTTAAATCTAGTAGTGAGTGACTAATTGGATATGGATTAATAATAGTGCAAATTTTACATTTATTTCACTGTAGAAATTGTATCAAACTAAAATGCCCTAAACATTTGTCTTATCCAAATATGACAATCGAAGCTTAACATATCATGCGCAGTGTTACCGAAAAGTGGCTATCGTTCTTTTCTTGTACCGTAGTAAAAGTGTTGTGAGGTCAACTCCCGCAATGAACGATTCCTTTTTAGTGAAATTTGTATCTAATTTGAACCCAATTGTCATCAGACCATGGTCTACCATCTGTTCTCACGTCACAGGTCTAGTAGATCGGTGGCAGAAGTAGAACGCGGTAGTACATAAGACAAATGACCGCCGCCAGGACCTGGCTTCCGGTTCAGCAGTATCAATTAAATATTCCTTTAATACATGTGTCGAAAATAAAGGTTGTGAATTGATTACTTAATACAAAGCTTTCCTGATATATACTGATTTCACCGCTGCATATACTTATGCCACCTTTATGTGTAAAATGTTTTGTTCAATTTACACGGATCTTAATTACGTGAGAAATTCAATTCAACGGTGTTAAATGAACGATAGACATTCGCAGACAATCGTCCCGTGGCTGCGAAACATTTCTGTTATGGTCGTCGTATTTATACTAATGTGAAAATGTTTTATCACGGAAACGCTTGAGTTATTACTCAACTCGGTTTAAAAAATGAATTAATCCGGACAGAAAGCTTTGCTGCTCCATTAGGAATAGATTTACTCCTCGTCGAAGAATACAAATTTTTATTGAGTGAGTTGCGAGCGTACCTAGCGATCGTAAAGTTGGTTTCGCTTAACAAACTTCCCTTCATCCATTATGACCTCCTTTCATCCGCCGCCAAGTATAGAAATGGATAGAATAAAAATAGAGCTTTTGATGTCAACGTTTTCCGGCAATTTCGCACGGCCATGACGATTTTTTTTCGTAAATTATTCCTTCAGGCATAAATCTATGTTTCTCTCTGTTTTTCTCTGCATAAATCTCGGCATTGAATTTACCGCAGTTCCAGACGAAGCTGATGATTTATTTTGTCATTGTTATCACTATTATAAAAATGCCTTTATTTTCTCCTACTCTATTCTATACCATTTTCTCTTCATTCTCTCTCTCTCTCTCTCTCTCTCTCTCTCTCTCTCTCTCTCTCTCTCTCTCTCTCTCTC
>JAQFYQ010002995.1:0-11096 GCA_034694885.1 Buchholzia appendiculata
ATGTTTGGTAAATTTCTTCTTCCCCGCTTGTCCAAAATATGCTTGTAAGATATACTAGCTTATGAATAGTTTCTTTTAGTGTTCCTAGACTTGAACAGTAGATTGTCCACTTCTAGCGGAGTTTGTTGCCATCGTATAGGCGGCGCCAGCCGTTTGAATTGGGGGGGGGGAGTGTGGTTGGGACTTGGAAATATTTGACGAGTGGGATTTGAAGCTCTCCAACCAAAAATAAAATTCAGCTAATATTTGGGGTTAGCACACTTAAGCCCTTGATACGTGCCACCAGTGGTCGCAATTGTTTTTACCCGATTACTCGAAGTTCGAACCTATTGTCATTGACGTTATCGGCTTTTATCATTGTTGCGATTATACAGTGCGTCACCAGGTTCCAAGGTTTGAGTGTGGCAGGAAAGGTCCACATATTAGCTCTGGGAGTGAGTTACGAAAGCTCCCCTAGCGAGGTATGAGGTAAAGCACCAGCCGTCAACGGTAATTGTGCATTTTGAAATACAATTTTCAGCTAAGGTATCAATTTACAGAACTAATCAAGTACAAATTTAACCAATGTTTCAGAATATCGCTAAGACCTAGTGCTAACAGAGTCATATCTCCGCTTGTACCTCCCCTTACCTCCACGATGACGATGCTGCTAACTTGGCAATGCAGGCTTATTGCAGTTGAAAGAAGCTGAGTGGTTTCGCAGTAGACACTGTGCACTGTGCAGCAAAAGAAATATCTTGATTCAATGTGTTCTGCTTGTGACGGAATTAAATATACTAATAATTTAATATATAAATTAATGCCCAGCACAGTGACGTCAAACTATGCAATAGATTTACCCCGGTTCCTTCATGTGATCACCATGATGAACAGAAAGACTGTTGGTATCAGGAGCACCACCCGGCAGTAAATATCAAAAACGTCGTATGCATAATGGTCTGCCGAATCTTATCGCACCGAGCATCCCTGTCAACAATTCCCTTCTAGATACGGAGCAGTACATATTTACATCGCTCAGCCTGTTATGTTTAGTCTTAGGACTAATCTAAGTCTAAGAATAATAAAAAATAGTAATAATAACCAACATCAAAATGATGTGTGCAATGCCATTCTGAACAAAATTAATGCCAGATTATCTCAGAGATTCAAATCAAGACAGAGTTAAAACCTCTGCCATCAAGAACAAGACCACGACCTGATGGGCGCAGTTTATCACAGGCAATGGAATCAAAATCGTGAGTGAAATTTATTTGCTGAAAATGACGTTACAATTTGAAAAATTTCTCGTCTTGCGCTTCAGAACAAGATGAGGAAATTTAGCTCCCAGTTTAGTGAAGTAAGAAAATGTATACCGGTTTATAATAACACCCGGTATCACCGGCGCCTGGCCCGCAGCAATGGTTTCGGGGGTTTTGACTTCCACGAATGATCAACAATCATTTTTGTTTTTACTTTTGCTTTGGGAGCCCGGAGTTGAACCTGTGACCTCTCCCTCCTCAAATATGACACTACTCGGCCCTATGCACTAAAACCAAACTACGCCTATATACATGTATATAATGACGAAATCAACCAATTGGTTCGTGAAGTTTCAACTCATCCGCACCCAACTTCAATAGTTGGACATAATATTTGGCTCACCACAACAAGCGAAAAGGCACATTCACACGTGTAGATGGTCATTTGGTAAAATTTTGAATTTTTTTCGAACTTTTGCACCTTCCAACTTTAAATATCTAGTTTACGCCTATGGTCAACAGTTTTGAGAAAAGCAAGATCGATGATCATAGGCAGAACATATTTGTTATTTTTCTCATAACAGTCATTAACTATACTTAGTGAAAACTTCCAATTAACTGATCATAAAACGTACCTATGATTGAATTCACCATTACTTGACTAATTATAATTGTCTATATATGAAATGAGTACCATCAGATGTCCACGATGATCAGGAATATATAGACGTCCAGTAAGTTGATCAAAGTGTAGGCAATTCAGATGGTGTAGTTTTATTCCTGCTAAAGTGACATCACCGAGATGAGTCATCGAAGGACTCAACACAACAACTTTGTTACTTGTACAATCAACTACGAATACGTTATCACTCGTGTCTATGGCTAATGAATACGGTATATCCAGATTATTAGGGCTGTAATCCCCAAGAATGTTAAAGCCTTCACCTGCTAATCTTCGTCGGATGTCCCACTCCACATCGTCATCATCTAATTCATGATATTGATGATGTCTCATAACATTTCTAGATCGGACTAGTATTGGCGGCTTATAGTAAGAACTCACAATGTCCCCATCTCTGTCCACTATGCATACGCAAAGCTCATGCCTCAAACCGACGTGACATACAACAAACTTTCCATTAGACATTTCCACAGAATATCGCGGAGCGGAAATGCTGTAGTCAAGGCGTATTTTTCTGATCAGCTGACCGTGCGTTGTGTATTCCTGCAATTTGTTAGTAGGCCTATCCCAAGGCGTAACAAGCAGATTGTGTGCTTTTGTGACACCGGGATAGTTCATTCCAGTAACGGCTATGTAACCGGTCGAAGTCAAGTTTGATTTATCATAGACTTCAACCTGCTGCGAGTTGTTACGTACAATGAAGAGTTGAGAACCGAGCGTTGCAATGCCTTGTATCTGGTGATTCGGTCCTTTCTTCCTCTGCATGACGTAAACGATTGTAGCTTTGTCCGGTAATGTCACGGGTAATGTTAAATCTTTGCCAATATCAAATACACAACAATCAGTCATGAACATCAGTGTGACTGCAGATTGCACAGCTTAGCATAAAGACAACAACGCAAATATAATTATATAGTCTCGATCGAACATCACATTGTCACTCTGAACTTTTACAGTCGTATACATTTCATAACACCGATAAAAATGCAGCAAATCCTGCCGACCACATGGGGGAATACGGTGATAACACTGTTCCTTCTGACATCAACGGGCTTCTATAAAGAGCATAACAAAACAATCCGAGCACAGTATCGTTTAAACCAGTTGGACTGTTTGCTATAGTGCATGGTGCAAATCAATGGTGGCCATATAGCTAAAATGGAAGACAACAGGGCAATAAAGAACGTGATGCTTGGTGTGATGAATGGAACAGGGAGGAGAGGAAGACCAGCTAGGGAATGGGTGGATGAAATCATTGAGTGGGGGCAAAATGAAATACAATCCTTATTCCACACAACACAGAACAGAGCAGAAAGAGATACAATCCTTATTCCACACAGCACAGAACAGAGCAGAGTGGAAGACGTTAGTGAAAACTGCACCGGACATGTACATGTACACCGGAAACTGAATGTACTACACAGTGGAATTGAGGCTAGACGACATTTCATTGGAATTAGGGTTGACTCCCCCTGGAACTCATTACCCTATCCAATAGTAAATGCGCCATCCACTGCAGCTTTCAAAAAGCTAATCGTTAAACACGATCTCAATAAATTTCTAAAAATAAACTGGTCAGGGGTATAGCTTGTTTTATCGTGTGGTGTATAGCTTGTTTTTATTGGTCGCTTTTAAGGTTCAATTTTATATCATTGTACGTATTTAGAGTAAGTTTTATTTGATGATGGTCAGTGTATTTTATTGCAATGTGTGTACCTGCGTTTTGAACTGTGCTCTCCTGCAGTTGTATACACGTTAGGGATAAATTCAGTGTACATCAGAGTACCTTTTATTCCTCAAATCTGACTTTTATACTTGCTACTGGATCTGTGTTTTTTTGTACTGAATTGCGTCAAGTTTGAAATTAAATACATCAACGGGCTGTAGGCCCATGGAGTTTGATGACGACGATGATAGATGGAGAGTTTTTTGCTCTGGTACACAACGTTTCTGTGACCGGCGGTCGCATGCGGCAAATGGTCCACGCCAAGAGAATCACTGGTGTAAATACTGTATATACCTGACTGCTCAATTGAGCTGCTAGTTACTGTCAATTCATATACTACTTCGAAAACAATTTTACAGAAGAAGAAAAGGCAACATAATTCATAGAAGACTATTTTAGAGACCACAACAGTCACTATTCTCGCGTGATATAATTGCATGACATACTGTATCAACATTGTTTAATAGAGTTGCCAAACACTTCGGTACGGTATCCATGTTCTCATTCTGCACTTCTGTGTATTTTAGATAACATGCTTTTTCATCCTGTATCAGTTATTTAGATTAGAAAGAGAAGCAAATAGCGTCGTAGCCATTAAAACATGAAAAGTTAGAATGTTAAGTCCCATCAAATCTCATCAAGTGCATTGAATTAATCATAAACGATATGACTAGTTTAGCCCCTTATCAAATTTATCAAGTTTGTGAATCACATCCTGTACCTAAAATAATGAACATAAAGTCGAAATCTAGCATACCTAACATGTATTTCGTTCGCCTTGTAAGTATCCACACGTCTGCGGATTTGTCTGTTAGAGCCGCAACTCTTCTCTGGTCTAAATAATTAAACATAGTTCATACAAAGATTTATGATACAGACAGTAATAACTTACTGCCAATTGCTTTGCGTTTATTTTAATTCTAATTACATGAACTTAAAATACACCAATTTACATAAATTACTTACCCAAATCTTTACTATCCATTGGTCTCTGTTCTGTAGTTGTTCAGGCAGTTCTATGTCGACGCCAGTGAGTCATTTCTCCAAATAGCCAAATTCTTTCACAAAATAGGGCTACACATGTTGCACCATGACAAAAACGTTATCAGAATGAATAGATCTAATTCGAACATCCGAACATGAGTATGATTTACTTATCCATTAATAGTCGCGGGAAAGAGAGGGCTCAAAGTTATTGTCGTTGTTCAGAGGTAACTTGAGGCATTTCTAGTTCAGGCTAGACAGGTCATTTTCAAATTCAAAGAAGTCAATTCAAGAACAGTGATTTGCGTTAAAATGCAATCGCTGTTGGCATTCTAGCCAGATTAAAGTGTCCCAATTTCATTTTCGTTTGCCACATCTTTCAGGTCAGTAGTTCTAGTAGTATGTTTGCTGACAGATCTGCAAACTTGACCTACTTAGTAAGATCGCTAATAGGCAGGGGCCTCTATCCCCTAAGGGTGGTTGGAGCAAGCCCCAAGAACCCCCCCCAGGTACTTGATTCTCTGTCGTGTAAACCTTCCTCCCCCAAGCTCGAAATTGGAGCAGCCGCTCCATCATTCCCTTGTGATAGAGGCCCCTGCTAATAGGCACTCATTAATTATGCATAATCTGTTACGTAAATATAGCCATTTTACTTAGATAATATTGTATATATGTATATGCATGTATTTATGTATGTATGCATGCATACTTGCATGTATACTTCTATGTATGTATGTATAGCCTATCTTGTATGTATAATTGTATGTATATATACTTGTATGTGTGAATAACTTATATGTAATTACATATGAATGTTTATGTTTGCGTATATGTATGTAGTCTATGTAGGTGTGCATGTAAGCTACTTAGGTGCATTTTCTTACATATGCGTCTTTTGGAGTCTATCGGGAGAATTTTTTTTACAACCACAGTTCTTGACCTTGAGCGCTGAGTCCTTGGCTATGACCATGCCTGTCTTTGGTCTTGAGGGTCGAGTCTTTGGCCTTGGCCACGAGAGTTGAGTCATTGGTCATGGCCATGGCTGTCTTTGGCCTTGGCCTAGTAATTGAGTCCGTGTAGCAGCTCAGTCATTGAGACGAAAAGAGTGCAACTGTCGTTTGATATAATTATGAGGCGCTGAATCATGTGGTGATTGATTTAAAGGCAGCTGTAGATAAACATGTATGGACTCTGTTAAAATAGACACGATTAAGTATAGACTTGAACTCTTTAAACATGTGCATGCTTATGACAAACGCCGTATGTAATGTATGCCAGCGGGTTCAACTCACCTTTCCGGACTGACTATTTCTAAAAAAATACTAATTTTGGGTCGCTGCCAATGCCCCTCTAAACCTCCTCTCCAAAAATTAATTCTCAATACACCCCTCCCCGTCAACGAGGATGAAGAATTGTCGTTGAAAATATTTGTGTAGCAAAAATCCGTATTTAAATCCAAATTGTGGGTCGAAATTTGCTCAAGACCGTTTTCATGTTTTTTTTCTCTTGTGAACGTGATCAATTCCATCGCGGCCTATCTCCATAGGCCACGTTGGAATCGCCAACGTTCTCAAGAATAATTCAAGTAGTGAGACTGTTAATATCAGGAACCGACAGCAAGAGCATCCAACATTCAGAATTTGACCATTCAGCCTAGTGGTGTACTACGTACAGGTCTGGAATCTTGTCCCTTTACAGAAATTCAGAATTTGGGATATGCTTTGAGATTCACGACATTCAATCAAATTACTGACGAACAGGCCCCATCTTCTACTGTAAGACAGAACTTGCCCAGTCCCTGTTCTGTGCAAAGGCAATTCAGAAGCGATCACTGACGTCACGTTTGTATAAATCCTGGTTGCCGAATTGCAGGCAATGCAGCGTCATCAACTAAAAGGAGCTGACCAGTTACCTCAGCCGTTCTCCATAAATCACTCCAACTATCTGTATCAACAATGGCTTGAAAACTCTACATAGACCTATAGATCATTACTGTTATGTAAAACAGTTATGATCTATAGGCCTAGTTGACTCTGAGAGCTGAACACTTATAAGTTAAAGAGAATTTGCCATTAATTTTTACCTGCAACTTCTTATTCAGAAATGCATTCGCGGAAAAAAATTCTCAAGTTATTACGCTGAAAAAATACGCTGAACTATAAATAACACAATTAAATAGCTATAGCCCTTGAAATAATTGGCTATGCAGCACTCACTACACTGCAAAGTCCTTAAAGCTGAAACTTACAAATTCTCCAAACTTGCCAGCTTACGTAGCTGACCAATGCGCAAACTACTAAACGCCTTCAAATTCCAATATCCCGACAAAAACCATTAAATAACCGTAAAGAGAAGGCACTCTATAATAATCATCAGATGGTAATATAATACCAAAGTCTGACGTAGAATCCTATAGGCATACTCGTAGCACGGCCTAGATGTGACACTATATTTCTTACGAGCTGTGCGCCGATGTGTACGCCGTTTGCGAGCTGCCCTAGAGCTGGTATGGCCTTCCAAGTCTCAGTCACGCATCATGGATTCCGCACACTAGTGAGTAGGCCTATTCTACTAGTGCTACGAGGTTGACTCAACAAAACTGTGTCTAGACGCACAAGTCTTCATTGACACATGACATCAAAAATCACGAGCACTCTCACAATGATTGACAAACTTTCATCATGAGGCGTGACAATAACGCACCGATGAAATGCTACGGCAAGACAACACTGAAGTAACTGAATAACGACACTGGGTTACTATCACGTGCGAAAGTAAAGAGTACCATGCACAACGAAAAAAGCGCCATACAGCAAAGGTCTATGTGCACTAACAAACAGATTATATAAATCCTACCGTGTCATTAATTTGTTATAGTTGTTACCCGATTAGTTGAACATATATTGTTGCTGACGTTATCCGTTTTATATTATTGTTGCGATTACACAGTCCGTTGTCAGACCATCACCAGGTTCTAAAGTGATGGAGCTTTTTAAAGCCGATCATACAAAAATTGACAGCGCTTTATTAGCATTGAAGAAATCGATTACATTTCTTATCCTGCTTATTGCATTTAGACAATCCCCTTCAATTCCCCTTTTATAGCCAAACTGTTGGAAGTTTTGACGTTTTCTAGATATTCCAAAATACCGTGTTCAAAAAAACTGGAGGCAACTGAATTAACAATATCTCTAAGTCTTATAAGATCATCCGTAGTAATTTTAACGTTGTGGCCTTCAAATTTGGGGATTGCTGTTGTCACCGTCACTATTCCAATTCCAAAATCGGCCGGTATAACCAGAACGCATCCTAATGTTAGGAACATATTGAAGACTGATTTTAAAATGGACAAAACAGATGGGTGGGCGAACATAAAGTGTTGATCAATATAAAAAATAGCATTGTCATGCCTGCAGCTGTATGATTGATAATTTTATGCTCAGATTTCTCCAATTGCTGTATAGCTAAGGCAATTGGAGCACTCATGTTCTTGCTTAAATACATCTGCTTATTAAAAACATAATCTGGTTTACATCTTTCATTTTCAGCCTGAGAATTGAGAGAACATGATATTTCGTGATTGTCAGCTGAATGATTAGCAATTTCAATATGATTAGCTAAAGTCTCAAATTTATATTTGACGACACTTTCTTTTATTTAAATGTTGAAACCCACAAACGCTAACATTTATTAGAATTACAAATAGAGAATGAGTTGCATAGTTCATCACTACGCCGATGATAGGCTTCTTTCTTTTTACTTAAGAGGTTAAACGCTTTTATCTTGACATCTGTGTAAATAACGTAAACGACACTTCTGGCAGAGAAACCTTCCGTTTTCTACTGTACATATATTGAACATGACAGCGCTTTAGCAAGTTTTAAATAAGAAACCTACCACCATTTATTTCTAGATGTACATTCATAGTACGAAGCTTTGTAGATTGGATTTAAATAGAAATAAATATTCTTCATGTCACATTCATCAAAAGGTAAAATTTGTCTACAATTATTATAACGAGAATGAGAACCTGAATGTCGACATTTGAATGAAATAGGAAGGTGATCGGACAGATCTTCAGCGTCGTGTATGATTTCAAAATTAGAAATATTTTCCTATATTCTTGCTAACAAAATTAATTAATTAATGATTTTGCATTTCTGTTTACAACTTGGAAAGAAAAATGATCTCCCGGTGGTGTATTCAAATACTGTTAACAAGTTACTAAACCAATGGATGACAATTTATTATTAATTAAACTGGAATGTTTACTAGCATGCAATTCATTACAGTTAAAATCACCTCCAACTATAATTTCAGCAGTTCCATCTAGCAACTACAGATAACAAGTTATCTAAAATAATTGTAATATGACCAAGACCAGTAGAGCATTTTAATTTCGGGCAGATAAACGTTGCAAACAATATTTTGATCATCCAGTTTTACAACGATGAAATTCAGTTCACAAGCTAGACATTCAATGCCTGAAAACTTCTCAGAGAACAATCTCCGTAACAAAATAGCAAGACCGCCAAAAGGACGACCTCTAAGAATTCCTTCAGCTAAACGCTCTTCCATGGCTGACGAGCTAAAAATAATATAATCAGAACTAAAATCCTGAAACTTCTTAACGATATTTTCAGATGACAACCAGAACTCTTGCAAAAGAATTACGTCAGTTGCACGTTTATTACGGAGAGTTTCCAGTTGACTGACGCCCTGATTAAATCCGTGTATGTTGTATGACACGGACTTGAATGGCACATGATTCAAGCTTGCTGCTGTGCTCCATCGTTAGTGAGCGATTCACTTGCTACAGCATCAGCGATGTTGCAGTCGACGTCACGTGGTAGCTGAGTGAGAATTGTATCGTCACTTGAGCTCTCCAACATGCCCATAGACTCAAATAGAGCAGCATTCGAGTCGGTCATTAGAATGATCTGAAGAGTTATTATAAAATACGGTAGAACTCAAGATACCGTCTTATGAGATGGGTGATGAATCCGAACTCAGCATAACTAGCAGAAGTGATAGATGAAGTGACAGGTAGGAGACTGGAAGCTGTCACAACGTCACTGACTGGCGGAGCGAAGGATGGAATCGGCGCCGTGCAGCAGTCTGCCGACACGAGCGACGATCCAGGCGTAGTACCACTAAGAGAAATCACGAGCGTAGTACCACTGAGAGAAATCACGAGTGAAGTGACCAGCACAGTGTCACTTGTAGACTGCTTGACGGAATCGATCGATACTGTGCCACTCGCAGATAGATCCACCGAATAGAGCGACAAGTGCCACTGGTTGGTACCACTCAGGACGAAATCATCATGCCACCAGCGGCCAGTATACCGGAAAAACCCACGTCATCCCCATAAGCCCACATAAATTTTGAAGAGTCCACGTGGTTGTCATTTATATGGAGCGCCGGTAGAAGAACATGGAAAACCTGGGACGGATGACGCAGTATCACTGGCTCTCGTTTTACGTCATGATTTGAAAATGACGTCACATGACGACAGCTAATGCACACCGTCAGATACTGGAACGACCAGTTTGAAATCTTTAGCGTTAAAACTCGAATTTGTATAATGTCGAATCAAAACAAACCACTCATTCTCAGTTCGTTACAGTATGATTTGATATCAACAACAGTACATGATCGAGATTTGACACACAGAAGACCGCTCTCTCCGTCGGAGGACGAGAGCCAGAGCTTAGTAGATTCGGACTCCATAACAATCAGTGCTAGGTGAAATGTAAGCTACCACTCGATCACTCCACAGCGACAACGGTTTGTATACATGCATTGCATTGACGCTGTGGAGTCAATGCGAACCAGATGCAACGCTGTGGCAGTTTGTTGCAGAGCTTGGCCACTAAGCCCTGCAGACATCGTAGTAGAAACTACGCATTGTACTAGGCATCGTATACATTGTAGTATGTATGGATAGTACGCAGTGTAGTAGGCCAAGCAAAATAAATTTCAGCAGTGGTCAACATACTGTTACAATCCGATTTAGCAGCACTAGTAGTAGTCATTGTAATGGAAGGCAGCTGACAGGTGGCTCACTTTCAATGACGACCGTAAAGAGGTCAGTTCATTCACATGTGGCTAGCATAACACTCTTAACCCTACACTAATTATATTAGGAGTAAATTATCTGTCAGCAAACGCAGTGATGACAAACAGACGCCCGCCACGCTTGTCTTCACTGATAAACAGTCGGCCAGTTACGTGATCAAAGTGCAGACGCCACGGGTAGCGAAGCTGCTGCAGCGATGGTAGAGTGACGACACCGATATGAGTCAGCGATGGACTGAACAAACTAACTTTCAGATTGCTGTAATCAGCTACGAACACGTGATCACTCGTGTCTACTGCTAAATAGTAGGGACAGGACAGCTGTCCAGCAGCTGATCCTAGCTGTTCACCGTATGACGTCACAATGCGTCCCTCTCTGTCCACT
>JAQFYQ010002996.1:0-11096 GCA_034694885.1 Buchholzia appendiculata
GTTAAGGTAGGGTTAGGGTTGGGGTTAGGGTTATAAGTTGGGTTTTGGTTGGGGTTTTGGTTAGGGTAGGGCTGAGAGAACATTTTTTCATCCTTAAATGTCAACATTTGAAACTTTTTTATTCATGATTTTTCTTGAACACGTACCCCTCCCTATTGATTTTTTTCCCATTAGTGTACTGATCTAGAGGAGAACCGAAACTTTTTCATGATTTTTTTTGAACACGTACCCATGCTTGTTGATTTTTTCCCATAGAGTAATGTAATGCAATATAACGTGTATTATGAGCGCAGGCTAAGTTGCCTCTATGTTCACATCATGATTGCATACAGATATAATATTTGAGAACATATGTACAATATATTCAAATAACATAGTGTACTTAATGAGAACCCAATTGTGTCTTGTCAAGTGCAATAAAGCAATAAAACCGGCTCTGTTACGCAACCTCCACCCCTGACGTTTAATCCTCTGATTCTAGTCTAGAGTTGTAAATTTCTGTTGCGCGACATCGGAGGCATTTTCCTCCAATTGAAGTTCTACTAGTTTTTTACTGGAATAATTCTGCATCACCGTCACTTGTGAAGAAATCGAGTGATAATGTAGTTAACATTATCAGTACCTTATAATACTGTCTTAATGTTGTTTTTGCTGTTTATAGAAGACTTTTAGTAGTTTGAAACTACTGAAACTACTTCCAATGTATCGATATAATTGACCAGTAGCGACCAATGTCCTCTCGAGCCGGAAGTGGAACGTTAAGTCTGACTCCAGACGACCTCGTTCAGTGTTCATGTTCAGTGACCTCGAGTTATGTACTAGACCTTGGGTTTAGAATTGTATACAGTATCAAAATTTATATATTTTACTTTTACATTTATTATTTGTATATACTACATATTTGTATGTTATATTTACTTAATGTATAATTGTATATTACACTTTTAAACATGTATTGTAGTGCCATATGAAATAACATTTCTAGTTGTCTGCAACGCAATTGACTGTGACGTAATTTGTTTCAGATTCTCGTGCATTTTTGTTAGCAGCGGTGCTAGTGTCACCGTTACAATGACCCTAGTCATACCGAGAGTGACGAGCGTGACAAAAACAGTTCTGACAAACTTTATCCGACATGCTGATACTCATAACCGGGTAAGATAGATCAATATATTTGTTTAGCATGCTAGTTGTATTGTATGACGTTGACTAGTTATGCCGAAGATGTTTACAATGCCGGTATAGTTTAATTGTCACCGCTACTGATCTAACACTTCATAGAGAATTTCTGGTTGACTAAATAAGTTACTTGATGTGGGCTGCAATGAAAGCCTGGCAACATATTCTGTTTCATTCCCCAATTGTAGCAGCAGTTTCAAAATTGAATACGGATTTATGCCACAAGCTGATAAAGAGCCCAACATAACTGTGGACCTGAGACTTTATGTAACGAGCGAAGTCTGATACATTGACTTCATCACTGCGTTGCCAGCGGAAGCCAATGTGATTAGTTTATGTATTTGGTGTAATCATAACCATCATCATCAATTTATAGTCTACTATTCACTTTTGCAAGATAACTGTAGAGCCACAGGTAGAGACTTTAATTAATGTACCTTGGTGTATATCAGTGCCAATATCTATGGGAAATTCTAATTATTGTGCTAAATGAATCGGATAATGGTGATAGTAATAATAATTCGAAACTGAGAATTGCTAATGTTTCAAATTGTGATTGTTTCTGTAGCTGGTCGAAGAGGATGAGTGCTGGAGGCAGTACAAAGCTAAGAGTCAAGACGATCTTTCCCCACACGACTCCCAGCAGGACCTGTCTCCCAAGGACCCGCGGATGTCCCCGGAGTGCTGGCGCTCCGGCAGACAGAAGGATCCTCTGCGTAAACTCGGCCGAAGTCTTCCGATGATTCAACGGACGGTGTACAAATCGTCGCGCCCCAGGGCTCACATGGATTGTGAAGACGAGATTGAACCGAGGTCGTACGAGGGTCGCGAGACGAAGGGAACTAATTTCTGGATGCAAGAACTGTACAAGGCAGAAGAGGCGGATCCGGAACGGTGAGATCGTAGTTATTGTATCCTTCGCCGGCTGGTTTCTCTAGAAGCTTGCAATTTAACAGTTCTTTTATTAGGATGGAAGCAAGTATATCAAATAATATAGCAAATTTGTGTGAAGTGTCTCGGTTCGCAATTTGAAACGGTGTAAACTTTTTTTGTGTCACGGGTAAAATGAAAAGGTTGCATCATGTTAGTTTAAAAATTGATTGTATCTATAATTTATATGGTTTTAAATTTTAAAGTTTTTGTTAAATTTAGTTTAATGTTCAGACAGATTTTGTTATTGTTAGATAAATTCATTAGTTTTAGTTTTCATTAGCGAATGTGTCTCCGAGAGGGCATGTGTTGTATTCTAATTGCTTGTTTTATGTCTGCTTCAGATGGGGTCATAGTGGTTACAAAGATTTGTATCCGGAGCAATTCGGAGAACGGAAAGTGAGACGTAAAGCATTCTCAAACTGGTAATATGCTGAACTTGTTTTGCAGATGAACGATTCTCACATAATTGGGGAATTTGAATGTTGCAAAAAATGAAAATAAAAATTTGTTTGAGTCTGTTAAAAAATTAGAGGGCACATAATATTAATATGCTTATTTCAGAAGAGTTAGTATTGTACACTTTTTCATATTTTGTTACGGTGCCAAGCAATTAAATTTTTTGCCATCACGCAACATATTTTGATATAAGAATATGTATAGAGAAATTCACTGAATAATATGTCAGCTAGGTTTTACTAGATTAAATAATAGGTAGTTGAACTACTAAATTTGCTTATTTTTTTTTGCTGATCTGTTAATCTAGTCATTACATTTTTAATAATTTGTAAGGTTTCTGCGTTATAATTTTAAAGTTCGGAATTTTTTCCGATTGTTTTCTGTAATTGACATTGTCCTATGCTTTGCTTGAATTTAAACTTTCACCATACTGAATCGTCTAATAATTAGTTTATTTTGACTTAATTCGTCTGTAGTGCTTGGAAGTAATGTTTGTATAACTGTATATAGATCTTAACACTGGGATTGAAGGTTTAGTTTATAGTGACATTTCTTGACTGTTTCATTCGCCTCGACTTCATATTGTCAATAAAGGGTCAGATTTGTTTATGTACCGTAGTAAGCTTAATTGGTATTCACGGTCAGTCTGTTTTGACATGTAAGTGTGTTGTGTTTCAGTTTGCTCGAAGAGGAAGATGATGAAGAAGAAGATGAAAGGAAGAAGCGACGTAAGGAGACGACAATGCATCACAAGTCAAGGAAGCGGCGTCACCGCTCTGTCAGTCATGACGGCGGCCGTCATGAGCATGTCGGCCGTCATGAACATGTCCATCATCATGAGCGGGACGGACGGCGTGAACATGAATCTAGTGGAAGTATGCTGTGCTTCATTCAAATTTTACAAATTTCATAATCGTCAAGATTTTGAATAGTTATTGTACTCGTAATAAAACTTTCATTATCATTAACATCATTGTGCTGTGAAAATTTACTAAATGAACGGGACCTACATTCGCAGATAAGAGTCTTTGAGACGTTGCTTTATAATATTGTGCTCTGAAAATATGTTTGTCTGCCATGTGATTAGTTGTGATATGAGAGAATTATATTTTCTAATGTATGAAAAAAAATTTATCAATTGCCTTTTATTTTTATAGGTAATGCATGCGATTTTGAAGAATAAATATAATTCTTTAATTCAGCAACGTTGTTTTTGTATTTTGTAGGTATCAAGCATAGAAGACATCACGCAGGCCATCGTGAGGACGAAGAAGAAGAACGCAAGACATCACGTCGCCACCAACATCGTCACGACAACAAGCATAGGACATCATCTTCGCATCGAAAACACTCAAAGACGAGGTCTCGCAAACGCGACAGTTCGTCGCGTTCTGAGGAAGAGGATCGCAGGCGACGCAGAAAGAAATTACACGAGAGAAAAGATTCTGACGTTAGATCAAGATAGGACAGTTGTGACAAGGAAGGCGTTGCCGCGCACCATGTTGTTTCCCACTTTAACTGCACTCACTTAATCAGTAGCATAGATTGGAAAATGTGCAGTAATCAGTGTGACTTCATGTTATACATATATTTTCAGATAGCCGTAGCAGTGTGTGTGTGATATATTCTGTTAAATATACATAATGTCTATGATTATGATTTGTGGATATTTACGTTATACGTAGTTCAAACGCGTCTGCGTGGTGTAGGCTAGGATCCACTGGTACTGTGTGAGAAATGTTGAACTACTTCTACTGTCGTGCTATTCTTACTAACCTGACTAACACTGCTTTGATTTGTCTAATCAGTTGTTTCTTTATTTAGCTGAGGTTTGTTAATCTGTTCTTCCTTGTTTCAGAAGTTGTGCATCGTAAGTTTCCTGATTATAGACAAGTTGTGTTGCATGCATTACTTTGTGTTGTGTGATATATGTCTTACTAACACTTGATGCTTATACGAGTTGAATAACGTGCTATGAATAATTGAGAGACTTTTGGTTAGAACAATTTTCAGACATGAATAATGTAGTCAATTCCTTTCTATTGAATGCTTTTGTTATGGAAATATTAATTAACAATTTATTGTGAATTCTTGCCAATTTACCAGGTTTGAATGAGGTATAGCATAATGATGATTGCTATTGAATGGCTGACTTCATACGGCACGTAACACATCAACGAAAACAACAACAATGATTCTGTATTTATTTATGCTTTTTGACCTTCCTTGCGATGAAAGAGTGAACGCTGAATCGTTCTTGTGCAAGGTTCATATCGAGCAGCTGTGAGGAAATGGTGTCTCTGAGGACAAGTAATCTTGTGCCTGTCTGGCTGTATGATTGTGAAGCTAGGATGCAAGACATTCTTTCACATTGCTGCATTTACTAAAGAAGTTGTGTGGTAAACTGCTTGCACTTAATTTTTCTAATAGCTGTGGTTTAAATTGGCTGACTGTCTCTGACATGGCTATGGTGGATAGATCAAAGGATTGTTGAAGGTCGTCTATCGCTGTGCTGTATGTGAGAAAGAGCAAGCCGGGTCCAACGCACCTGGTTTATTCGCTGACCCATGTTTAGCTGCAAAATGCTGGTGTTTCTACTCGGATTTGTACCGGAGTAATAGTCCAGAGTTCATCATTTGTGCATGTATGGTATTAGCAACACAAAATCTAAGTGATACAAGGCCTAAGTGATACAAGACCTAAGTGATTCAAGTCCTAAGTGATACAACATCCTATAAGTGATACTATTGTATTTATTAACGATAGTAGTATGCCATGAGTGAGTGAAGGCACGTGTAGATATACTCTTTCTCTCACCATCAGGTTCCAAGTTATGGCGGAAACGAACGATTATTATTTATAATGACTTAATAGTTTGTTTTTTCAACAACTCTCATATGCGACAGCTTCTCTTCCGTTTGTTTTAATTTGAAGACATCTAGATTTTAGACACTGTTTTGACTTGCATATAATACGATGCTTTTATTTTCTTATTTTTTTGTTGTTCTTAAGAATTTTCATCGTGTAAATTATTGTTGATCAGTTGTGCATGCCAGGAATACGTGCGAGATTGTCGGGAAAGTTTAGTCTTCCCCATCCAGTTTTTCTGTAACATTGCTGTTATTTGAATTAGAAGCACTACATGAATATATGTTCCTTGTACAAATACGGATTGAGAAATTTATGTCATAAAGTTTTGCATTCACTTGTTTTCTGATGGTGATGTTCTATTGGTAGTATCGTATAATTTGCTTTCAAGTGCAGGTTTCTAATCGTTTCCTCATCGATCCTGAACTGCTGATATGTTCTGCAACATTCTAAATGTTCAAACTTGCCATGACTTGAGTGACGTTTCAATGGAAGGAATGCTATGCACAATTGTATGTCATTGTTTATGTTCAGTTGTGACATTGGATTACTGAATCAAGATGTCGCAAACAACTGTTGACAGATTTGTATTGATAATAAACCGTTGTTCACGGATTGGAGTCTATTAAACAGCGTGTACAGTTTTGTATCTGAGTACTTTCAAGACAGAAGATTTGATTTAAGTGAAGACTTTAAGTGTTAAGAGCCGACGAAACAATTACCCATCCTATATTGATCAAAGCAGGAAGCACACCGCTCAAGATAACTGTAGACAACTCGGTATTTGAACAAGTTGTTCGGTATAAATATCTGGGACGCTGGATCACTGAAGATGGAAGATGTGGGGAAGATTTAAAATCAAGAATAGCAATGACAAAAGTGGTTTTCTGGCAGAACAAGGAGATAATGCGGAGGAATATAAAACCTCAAACCAAGTTGAGATTATTGAACTGCTACGTCTACTCAATTTTGAACTATGGATGTGAGAGCTGGACGTGGAATAAAGCCATGCTAAAAAAGTAATGCATTTGAGCATTGATGCTACAGGAGGATGCTGAAGATAAGTTGGAAGGATTAAGTTACCAATAAAGAAGTTAGAGAGAAATTAAATACAAGTTTGAGCTTCTTACAGAGTATTAAAAAAAGAAAGTTAGAATTTGCTGGCCATGTGCTAAGAGGATCCAGTGGTAGCACACATATACTAGTATTGAAAGGAAAAGTGTGTGGTAAAAGAGCCTGAGGAAGACCAAGATTAACGTGGACAGATGATGTCATAGGGTGGACACAACTAGCGATTTATGAGTTGGTGAAGAGGGCAGCGGAAGATAGAAAAGACGGAAATCCATAGTAGTCAACCTTCTTTTAGAAGATGACACGTGATGATGGTGACGATATTGATCTTATCTAAATATGACAGAGCGGTTTAGGACTGAGTGATTTAGTTCTGAGTGATACAGAACAGAATGATATAGTGCTAAGTGATATAGGACCGAGTGCTATAGTTTTCTGAGTGATATAGGTCTAATTGATATAGAGAGCTAAGGTATATAGGACTGAGTGATATAGCACTAAGTGATAGAGGACGGTACTGAGTGATATAGGACTGAGTGATATAGAACGGAATGATAGGGGACAAAGTGATTAAAGATTAGTTGTATACGAGCTGCAAGCTGAACCCCAAGTGCTGCATATGATACATAGACCGGTTCTCCTACTCCAGGCTCTTCATGCATGTTTGAAACAGTGCATTGTTGTCCGTACAATATTTTCACTACTCTGTAAAAAAATGCTGAAAGCGAAGAGTCGTAACAGAAAATGGGTAATACTGTAGTATTGATCAGCCACATGTATTGATCAACATGTATGGATCAGTGCATTTATCAATTCAACCATGTGTATTGATCGACTGCAACAGATAATGTATCACACTGCTGTATTGATAAGCCGCATGTATTGATAAGAGTATTGATCAGTTTGGCCATGTGTATTGGTGAGCCACAGCAAAGAATGTGTTCACTACCGTACTGATCAGCCACGTGTCTTGTCCAGCCACGTGTATTGATCACCCGTATGTATTACCCAACCATGTGTATTTATGAACCACATGTATTTATGAGCCACGTGTCCTGTTCAGCCACGTGCCTTGTTCAGCCACGTGCCTTGTTCAGCCACGTGCCTTGTTCAACCGCATGTATTGATAAGCCGCTTGTATTTATCAGCCACATGTACTGATCAATCACACGTATTGATGAGTTCACTGCTTTGTATTCATCTTTCTCAGCAAAGAATTCCATGCTGCCGACATACGACAGTTTGTTTATTTGTAAACTCCTACTCCTCATGGTTAGCATTAAGTGAGGGTTGTGATGCTGATTTTATTTATTTGATATGTAAGTCATCAGTTGGTAATACAAGCTCTTATAGATCAGCGGATGGATAAAAGCAAGAAATAATTTCAAACTACGAAAGGATATGAAGGTCTCAAAAACTAGGCTCAGCAAGCAAGAAATAAATTAATATTTTGTGAGCTATCTGGGCGATAAAACTCCACCTCCAAGTTTGCCACTGTCAGGATTCTAAAGGAAATACATGCAAAATCCCCTATCCCTCGCTCCTGTTAAGATCAAAAGAGTTTTAGAATCCACTCCCTTGCCTTTCGTCAAGCCCCAACACCCAAATCAAAATGTCGCTCCTTATAATTGTTACTGTTATGAATGTATGTATATAGTTATAATAAATATTAAGTCACTCGACATAGTAACGCTAGGATGTTTATTAATGCAATTGCATTGTTTTAATTTTTGAAGGCTTGAATGACATATCTTTTTGAATATAATTTTTGTTTGCATGCTATGTCAATTATTTTGCTGTCTCAATTATGTCAATTATTTTGATGTTTCAGATGTTTTGAATGTCACTTCTTGTGTTTTATAAAGCTCTTCTTAGTAATACCATAGATATTTTATAATTATTCTTCCTAATGTTTCTAGATTCAATAATACAGATATTTCTTTTTTCAGATTAACGAATTTTGAGAAGAGCTTTGCCTTAATTGCCTCTGCACAAGTGCTAAAACGATATTTCTTGGTTTTGTTTTCAAATTCAAATCTTCACAAATCATACAATGCACTCAGTTCAGGGTAAGAAGGTTGGATATATTTGTGGTGAAAGCTGTATAATTATTATTTTAATATTTTAAAATTCAATGTCCAGTTTGGGTGTTGTAAGTGGATATAAAACATAGTTTCTATTTTTTTTCTGGAATTATTAAATGTGATCGCGATTGAATGATACTGTTGCTTGTACTATTAATGTTGAATGATGCAGAGGTAGCCGTCCAAAATGTGCGGAACCAACTAAATTGAGTATAATTTAAGCTCGTAGTATATTTTGAATTAATATGTTCCCCTCGTATGACCTTATAAGGGGGTATTTAAGTTCTTCATCAGATTAATTCCAAGTTCATTGAATAATTTGTTACATTGTTGACAGAGCTGTGGCCGCAGTTGATGATAACATTGATGAATGTGACTGTTTTTGCAGTACATAATGCCGTAGTGGACTATCTACAAAACACTGCATAATACTATCATAAATTCATAATACATAATACTGACGTATAATAATACACGATACTATTCACACGTGTAGTAGGTCCTGACAGTAGCTTAGTTCTATTCACACATGTAGTAGTCCTGACAGTAGCTTAGTTCTATTCACACGTGTAGTGAGTCCTGACAGTAGCTTAGTTCTATTCACACGTGTAGTAGGTCCTGACAGTAGCTTAGTTCTATTCACACCTGTAGTAGTCCTGACAGTAGCTTAGTTCTATTCACACATGTAGTAGTCCTGACAGTAGCTTAGTTCTGTTCACAGGTGTAGTAAGTCCTGACTGTAGCTTAGTTCTATTCACACCTGTAGTAATTCCTGACAGTAGCTTAGTTCTATTCACACGTGTAGTAAGTCCTGATAGTAGCTTAGTTCTATTCACACGTGTAGTAAGTCCTGACTGTAGCTTAGTTCTATTCACATGTGTAGTAAGTCCTGACAGTACCTTAGCTTTATTCACACGTGTAGGCCAACTGTTGTGACTGTTTGTTTCGAAACGAATATTTTGCGTAAAAACACAAATTGCTGCATTATATCCTCACAAGTACTGACGTGCAGCTAGAAACAAACACATGCAAGCAGCTTGACAGAATTTTTTATTTGACACTGTCTGGCAGAAATAGTTAAGAATTAATATTGATCAATCAATGTACAGTGTACTTATCGATATTTGTTGTATTTAAAAAAACTGCATAAGGTATTTCTGACCAATCCTAGCATTGAACTAAAGGTGAAATACATAATTTGTATGGTAATGTTCAATAAACAGTGTATGTTTAATTGTCGCTTTAAAGCTATTTATTTGCTGTGTTATTGTCGTAACATTGTTAATAATATGTAATTGAATGTTAAACTTGTAATTAAAAAACCGTTTTAATGATTGACCCTTATTAGATCTCCATCTTATTTAAGAACTATGTGTTAAAAAGTCTTGATCTATAAGCTTTGATCTTTATCTACGAGGTCTTGATCTAAAAACGTTGATCTAGATCTAATCTGTCATCGTGATATATAAGCTTTGATCTAGATATAGTTAAGTTAGGTCAGAGAGCGAAGTTCATACCAGGTTCACGTCATGTTTTAATGTTCCATAAGTAGGCCAATGTTGATGTCGTATTCTAGCGTCGCCTCGATGTATTAACAAATCTTTGCTGTATTGCAGCATTAGCCCAATGCCTCGATGAATCCACTACAGTACTCACTGTTGTTGAGCAATGCCATTAATTCGTTGCTTCCTTATGTGTTTGAAGCAATCAGGTTCAGGAAGGGCATCCGACCATAAAATCATTGCTTTATTAAATCTGTAAGGACAGTGATTTCTGATTGCTACGGCCAGTCAGTTTCCTTGGCAGCGTCTCCTTGCTATTTTGCTGTAGAAAGTATTTATCACAATAACGGTATTTGTCTTTAATGATACATTTTCCTTTCAGCATATATCTGCTTTGTATTTAAATCTGTCTTTCTCGCAATGTGACTGTATTGCTCTGTACTGAATATTTTTGTTGTAGTTAAAATTCTATATTAAACCTTGGTGACTACAAGTTAGCGTTGACATGCACTGTATTTCATTTTTATTTAAATAACTTACTATTAAATTACTCAATATATTTTCATATTTTAAGCATTATATAGCATTCAAGTAGATGTCGTGTTATGTTACTTATGTGCCTATTATTAGTTTTTTATACTTGTTATTTTCACTAAATGATATTTTAGTTTAGAGTAAGTAACTCATTTAAGTCACTTCATGTAGATCGTTGCTTACTTGACATATCTGGATTAATATTGACAGCTCTTATATTAACATTGACAGATATGTATTAACATTTTATGCAGATCTGGATTAATAGGCCTACTGACAGAACTAGATTAACATGGACAGAAACAATTTACCAACTGATGTGCCCTCTATGACATCGATGCTACAGTTTAAACGTGCTCTAAAGACCTATCTTTTTAAGAAGCGTTATGACTTTTAATTGATATTGTGTTTGTTGACATTGTGTAACGTGCCCTTGAAGTCTTTGGACTATATGTCACGTAAATAAGTT
>JAQFYQ010002997.1:0-11095 GCA_034694885.1 Buchholzia appendiculata
GCAGTCAAAGAAAGAATAGGAATGGCAAAGGATGCATTTGATAAAAGAAAATAACTTATGAAAAAGAGGTTCAGTAGAGGACTGAAAAAGTGGTTGGTTAAATGCATAATTTGGTCAGTAACCTTGTATGGCTGTGAGACATGGTCCTTGCGAAAGTCAGAGAAGGATAAGATGAAAGCATATGAGATGCGGTTATGGAGAAGAGTGGAAAGAGTAAGTTGGCAAGACAGGAAACTAACAAACAAGTGCTACATGAAGTGGGGGAAGAAAGAAGTATGGTGCAAACAGTCGTGAAGAGAAGGAAAACTGGATTGGACATGTGTTGAGGGGCGAGGGATTGATGAAAGATGTGATAGAAGGCAGAATTGTTGGAAAGAGATAATCAGGAAGACCGAGACAGAGTATGCTTCATGAACTGATCGAGGACAAGCAGGGATCATATGAGCAAACGAAAAGAAAAGCGGATCACTAATGATGATGCTGATGTCAGTAAGCACTTTCTAACAATTACAAGCCTGTATTTTGTCAGATAACTCTTACAAGTCTTGTGTCTCAGTTCTCCTGTGTAATTACATTGCACTAGTCTAGTTGATTAGAGTGAATGTGCCTAGTCATATTTCTTCTGCATAATTCAAGCCTAATTATCCTATCTGTCATCTGAGCATGCCACTCTGCAGTTAAACAGATCGTTTTCAAAACTAATGGCTTGCACAGCCTGTGTCCATAGCCATTCAAGTGTACATCATTTTGTTTTACATGGAATTTGAATGTCTTTTCCTTAATTTTTTGATTTGTTTGACAATATTTAAAGTAATAAAATGTAACATTTGAGCAAATTTGTATTTATATTTGTCTGCATGTTTTCCCAGTTACTGTGCTTTTGAGTCTTTTGAGCCAACATTTTTCATGAACTCATTGAGCGTACCTTGGGTCTAGCTTATTGATATATAGGAGCCATTTCTTTTTTCCTTCAATTGTTCCACAGTGTCTGACCTTGGTCTGTTCTAGTAACCTGTGTAATGATTTCTTTGATTTGGGTGTTTTATTTCTGTGTGATAAGGTTTTTGTTCTGATTTGGGCAGAGGCTTGAACCGTTAATCTTACCTTGGGGGGTCCCTTCGCAGGTGTCTTAAAATCTTAATTGCTTTATTTTACATTTATTTTACATTATGCATGATGCTAATCTTCTGTAAACTTATACACATTAATATTGTTAGTCTTGTATAATGTTTGCACTATTGATGATTGTAAGATAGAAAGAGTGCACCACACCGCATTGAATTAGTCCTCTGTGGGTTGTCGCCAGGTAGATTTGTGTGCTTCACAAGCATTGATTGTGAAGTACTAGTCATGGTCATGTTTGCAGGTGATTAGATCAAATGATGCCGCCCACCTGGGCTCATCTGGCCTAGTCGGTCGGTGGTAAAATTCATGCATAGTAATATGTAAGACAAAATTACCATCGCCAGGACCTGTCTTCGGACAGAGCACTATCATCATCATAGATCAAATGAGTGAGAAAACTATGAATAAATAGGATAGTTGATCTTATATCCATATCGGTGAGTGCTAAAGAAACTTGGACTAATTGAATGTATTAATATGTGAAAGTATGCCTTCTGTTAGGTGTCTGTGATTTTTGCTTGATTTCAGGAGAGAAGCCCTACGTCAGTTTGTAAAGAACGCATGTAAGAAGTACGCTCAACACGTTGAACACACAAGTGAGAATCAAGGTAGTATTTATTCTCTTCATTTTTACCATTAGAATGTCTATGTATTTGCATTGCTCTGACATGCACTGTTTCTTATCAAGCTTAGATGGGAATCTAATTTCATTTACAGTATACAGTTCTAAGTGAGTGTATCGTTGATGATAGCGATCACACGACTTGTTGGTAAATGGTTTTGTTTGTGAAAATTTGTAAATTGTCAGATTCTGCTAGCCATCTGTGATCTGTATGAACATTGTCAGAAGGTGTGAAACATCTCGAGTTTGTCAATATGAATAACATGTGTAACACTGATGCAACGATATGTACTGTTTGTCTGGAGAAAAGCTATTGATTTGTGTCAATTGACACAATGCTATCAGATCTGTGGTATTTAGTTATTCAGTTACAGGTGATTTTAGTGCACAATATGTACCTGATTTCCTGATATTAATGGCTAGGATTGAATTAGTTTTCCTTTGGTGAGGATTGCATGTTTGCACGAAGCATGTACTGGAAAAATATTTCTATGATGATTGCATATATGCGCCAATAAATACAAGAGCTTAAACTTAAGTGTGACAGTTTGATTTATTAATCCCATTGTGATTTTAACTAAGTAGACATTCAGAGTGATTCAAAGATGACAGTTTTGCACATTTGTAAAATGAGGTGCTTATTCTGTTGATTATTTTACTCGTTTACAGTTAATTTGACATTTTGGGAGTTGAGCTGATGCGATTCGCCAGAGCTGTGTTTGGCTTGGAAGGCTGTTTGTTTGTTTGTTGTTTGTTTGTTGCTTGTTTGTTGTTTGTTTGCTTTTTGTTTGCTGTTTGTTTGTTTGTTTGTTAAGCCTGTATTGGTTTGAATTGTTAGAACGTCGTGATGGACAGCATGGTTCCTTTGAGAGATCAAAGTCAAGCGACAAACACTCATCAAAGCAGGAACACAAAGTCTCTTCAAAATACGATCACACAAGCTTGTCTAGAAAGGAGTGCAAGAGTTCGTCGAAACATGATCATGGAGAGCGAGGAAGAAAGGTATTGTTGTGTGGCTTGTGTTTGTTAGTTTAGAACTTCTTATTGCTTTTTCAACAACTTTGATTGGCTGTTGAATGATCAAATCCTTGTTGCTTTGTTTTGAGCAAGGCTGCAACCCTGCCAGTACTGGTGCAAAGCTGCAGCCCTTACAGGACTGCTGCAAAGCAGTAAAATAAAGCTGCAGTAGTGACTTGGACACTCTTCTGGGCAGTCAATGGATTGAGGTCGCTTGATTTAATGTTATTATGGAGTGGAGAAGTTGGTGAAGAAAATTTTCCTGGGTCCTATTTACCTATATCATTATAATGTAAATTTAACTTTCTTGTACACGTTGTGTGCCCTGGCTTTTCAGATAGTAGAGTTCTTCTATATTTATATCTGGCATTCAAGTTTGACCTATAGATGACCATTAGTACAGCACTGCAATGATTTGATTAGTATAATTTCTATTAGTTTCAAAGTTTATGATTTTGATTAATGTCTATTCATGACGATAGCCTAATTATAATATTGATTATGTTTGTGGTTGCTAGAAACGTGCTATGTCAGTTGCTGATTCTGTCGAATCAGACGACTCTCTTCTCAAGAGATCCAAACTGAGTCAGGATGATGTCAGGAAGTCTGAGGCTGAGGGTGGTAAGCGAAGGTCTACGGATGATCCAACGGACAAGGCAAGTTCAGATGTTTGGCTAGCTGACGACAGAACCATCAGTTCTGTTGTTGACTCTGACGACGAGAGAATGAGTAGAGCTTCATCGGTGGACAAGTCTTCTGCCAACATCGATGCCGGTAAAGGATCAGTGGAGTCGTCTGGCAAGACTGAGGCAGATTCCAAACCGGCAAAAACAGACCCAAAGAAGGACCGCATTGCGGAGCGAAACAACATGCTCAAGAGTCGTATTGAATCGAACAGGAAGAACGATAACTCGAGCGAGCTGAAGGCTTTGCTCGCGTTGGCAAAGAAGCGGAAAAGTGAGAAGGAGGAGCGCCCAGAAAAGCGAGCGCCATCTTCTGCGACGACTGGTGATGTTGTTAAGCAGCGTCAGGGATTTGTGATACCGAAGAAACGTCCGATCGAGTACTCGGTCAGTCTCGACAGACTCAAGCAGGAAGAACTCGAGCGAAAGCGAACTCTTTTCAGTCGCGCGACAGACAAGGCAATTCCGAAGGTCCCGGTTCGTGAGTCCGATGCAGACATGGATCGGAGCGTATTTGCTCGCATCGAGCCGAAGCTTGGGCAGCCGCAGATGAAGTGGGATGATCGGCGGATTGTGCGATTTCCGGATAAATCTGGGATTGGTCGGGGGAGAGGTGGTGGATTCGGTGTGCCTACAGCCCCCCAGCAGCAGCAACATATCAGGCCACCCGTGCAGAAATTTACCGGTGACATGTTTAGCCCCGGGGTCCAGCCGAACCAGCCGAATACTGCGCAGAATGCAAGTATTAACGTAGGAACTATGAATGCAAGTGTGAAGCCTCCCTGGATTGAGTCGACACTGCAGAGTTCACACGTGCCGAGTGAGAACTGGAATGCATCGACCTACAAGATGGCGCCAGTGGTGGCTACAGAGCCGGTTCCGGAAAGGATGCCAGTTATTCCCGTCATATCATCACATCGACCGGACGTACAGGGAAGACCGTTTTCTCCTTCTGCACCAGGTGAGATAATATTATCAAATTTCCTTCAGTATTTTTGACTTTTAGAGGTTTCAAAATGTTTGCGTGAAGCCTCTAACACGTTATGTGAAAAGAATCTGTTTTGAAGATAGATTATTATAGACTCATTTTACATGAACTATTTTGATTTAAACAACTTGTTTGGTGTTTGTAAAGCTGCTTTCAATATCAGTAACATTCGTTATTATCTGTAGCCTCTTAGGCAATTCAGTTGATCTCAATTTAAGTATGATATTCATAAAAGGGACTGTTCAAATATACATGTAAGGAAAAAACCTTTCTATTAAAATGTGGCTTTGAGATTCTAGCTAACATGATATATTTTATGATTGATATTTTGCTTAATTGACTGTTGTGATTAACTATGGCTAGTTGTTCATCAAAGTTTATTCAGTCCTTGTTGTGACGGTTTAGCGGCCGCAGCCGACTGGGTTCGGATAGACGTGCGAGATCCTCTGGGACTCGACCGGAGTGAAGTAGAGCCAGTCCTTCCTGAGTTTGGACAGTTCTCGCCGGTGGAGATGCGTGACTTGGACTTCCGTAACCGCCCGGTGGAGGACGATGAAGACTGGATGGAGGATTCTCCGGTTCTCTCGCACGACATGTCTTCCTTGTACGTCGTTCATGATCTCTATCTGCATGTCTTTGTGTACTGAGTTTATTCTGCGGAGATAGTTGTGCTTGTTTGTCATCATCACTATTTATTGTGCAGATTTTATTGTACAAAAATTGTATTGGCAATAATTAGCACTACTTAGGCTAATTAAAGTTGGTTGGATGTTACCAATGCATTTTCCTCCGCAGTTAGGAAATGTTTTGCATGCAAACTTATGGTAATTAAGCTGTGCAGAGTGGATATGACACGTTTTATTTTAAATTGAAGTAAAGTTTTAAAGGCGGGGGCTCTTCCTGATTCCAACAGTCTCGCTGGCTCGCCAGTTTCGAGTACATGGAAGAACGTGCTGGTCTATCGAGGCAATGTTTATGTACAGCTCGTTTGTTCCAACAGAATTTATATTGCCGAATTTCATAAGATCTGTCTTACAGTGGCTACAGACTATTTTAGCCAGCTTTTATGAATCTTAGCATTAAACAGTTAGGTCAGTGTACTGCCGGTGACTGCTTATGTTGCTGTCTGGAATTAGGTTATATTCACAGGCAGCGAGTTTTTTGCTATGCAAACAGTGGTGCCTGATTAATTAGTTTTGAAACTGACGTTTTAACCTGCTATGAAATTTTGGCAGAATATCAGTTGCCCCTAGCGGGACTGGATGTTTACTGAAACCCTTTGACGGATTAATGATTTTTGTCTGCAGAAAATCGGTCCCAGATGGTTTCAAACTGAGGCTTTCATCCTGACTTTCATAGTGCTAGGGAACGGATCGATATTTCCCATTAGTTAGTTGAAATCATAAACAACGACAACAATTTGGCCAATGCTGACAAGCTTGATCGCTTTATTAAAAACTAAGTTGAACACGTTTGAGCAATGGTCAAGAGATAGAATAACTTGGAACAAACGAGTTGTTGTCCACCGATAGCTAGTTGGGCGAATTGAAACTATTTAGATGATGTCTCACTCTGTTGGATTCGGTCCACCGATAGTTTTGAATGGTCGACTGTGGTAACTAGGTAACGTGATTGGCTCTTTGAACTATCACTGTGAATTGTGCACTTGATCATTAATAAATTAAAGATGACAGTTTTTACATAGTGCTGTAACTATATGATTTGGTAGATAGCTACACTCCTGTAATGCATGGCGTGAGTGCTACATGTGTGTACTTGTAAGTAACATCGATTCTGTCTGCCTGTGTCTGCAGGCCTAACAGTTCTGGTAAGATGCCTGGCAGTCCAGCTGGCGGTGGTGGGACGTCTGTGATGGACAGCATACGTCTGCTGACTGAAGTCTGTCAGGACGCTGCGGTGCACGGCATCACGGCGGAGAAGAGCGCCAGGTTCAAACAGATCTTCCAACAGTTTGCTGACGACAGTAGGAAACAGATGGCGGCTGAAGGTCGGACTGACGGCCTTGAATCGTCGTCGAGACCTCTCCTCGAGACTCCCCGCGGTGCCCTCCTGGCAACCCCGAAAGCTCTTCTTCCCACGCCCGGCAACAGGCCATTGCTGGAGACTCCTAAGGAGCCGTTGCTAGGCTTTGGTCCTAAGGGTGCTCTGCTGGCCGAGCCTCGGGGCGGGCTGTTGGATCAACCTGTGATGCTCAACGACTTTGGACAACCGTTTGAACACGACGAGACTAGCCGGGATGTGGATCAACGGATACCCACCATCATCAGCTCTTCCGGACGACCACTTGCCGTCACGGGTCGGAGCGACGTGAACGTACACGGTGACTTTGACTCAAGGTCAAGAGCCATGTTACCTCATAGCTCAAGTTTGTCATCCTCTCATACGCCGACGCTGGTGGATGTCGTGCCGATGCTGTCTGAACTCGTTCCTGTGCTCGCTAGCGCAACGGACCGCGAGCATGTGCTCAGCGCGCTCAACAAGGCGAGCAGCACGACCGATCCACTCTTGTTCCTCGAGGAATTCATTTCTCTTCTGAAATGCGAAGGATCTGGGCAGCGGAAGGATGTCGATGATCGTCGGCCTGATGTGGACTGTCGTCCGATCAAGACCGTTCCTCTGACGAACAGAGATCCGAGCCCGTATGTGATGGACTCAGATCTGCGTCATGCTCGCGAAGGATTCGGTGTTGGAGGCTCAAATTGGCCGCCAGATTACGATGAAAGGAACAAGTTTGGTGCTCCTGATGCCTCTAGGGGTTCTGCCGTTCGACTTCCACCTGAGCTGATGCGGCCTGAGCAGTGGCCGGGGCCTTCTACCTCCAGCGGCGGACAGGTGTCGGCGCCAAGACCGGACATGCTGGAACGTACAATAGCCGAGGTGAAGGAGAAAGCAAAGCGGGCGAGCACCCAGGAGTCGCTGGCTGTGAAGATCTCGGAGGAGATTGAACTTCTTGCCGTGCTTGTGTCCATACAGGCTGAGTTGATTGAGGTCAACAGAGCGCCAGATTCAACCAGTCAGGCTGGCGATGAGATGGACATATCTCCGAGTGATGCACCGGGTAACGCAGGAAATTCTACAGACATTCGCCAGCAGGAGACTAGCCTCGCAGTCGATGGTGCAGGCGGCAAGGATGGATCCCAGTCTGCGACGTTAGGCTTGACACCTGCTACGGTTGATGGTACAAGTCAAGAGTCAAAGGTGGATACGACTAACGCAGGGGGGACGTCGGAGGGGAAGGTAGAAGCTGCTGAAGAAGAAGAGAAGGTTTGATTTGTTCGCCTTGTTGTAAGACTAAATGTATGGCATAGAAATATATACGATAAACTTATTCAACTGATGCAAAAGCGATCAGTTTCAAGTATGGATATGAGCGAATAAGTGCCGTGCAAAATGGACAATTCTAGGCTTAAATTTGTGTTAGCAGAATCATGAAACTGGATAGCCTGAATAATGGTTGAATTGCTTTTGATCCTTTTAAAAATGTTGTTAACTTTTTAAAGCATTTTAACTCTTTAACATGGTCCGCTATTTATAGTAGCTTATGCTACCACTGTACTGAATATCAAAGTTGTATTCTTACCAAACAAAGGCACAATATTATCCTATGTGTGCTGACGAGCAATTAAGCCATAATCACTAAATCAATACATAGATTTAAGTGCAGAATTTATCGCGACAATTGTACGCTATGTTAACGTGTACCAGGTCACTGATACTAGAGGTCACATTGATACTTGGTTAGAGGTCATTAATACTTGGTTAGAGGTCACTGATACTTGGTGAGAGGACACTGATACATGGCTAGAGGTCACTGACACTTGCCCGAGAGGTCACTGATACTTGGCTAGAGGTCACTGACACTTGCCGAGAGGTCACTGATACTTGGCTAGAGGTCACTGATCCTTGGCTAGAGGTCACTGATACTGGGTTAGAGGTCACTGATACTTGGAGGTATCGACTGTTTTCATTGCTAGAACTCTTTGGTGGCTAGCCTCGGTGTAGCTCTTCTGCCAGTAGTTTGCTGCAGGCTGAGAAAAGTAGCAGTTAGATTTCTTTTACTTGCCGAATCTGATGCTTTTATGTGTAATATTAGACGGGTACAATTATATCAGTTTTGCTGTGACCGGATAGAAGTTATAAGTGTTGATGTTGTTCACAGATGGATCCCAAGGTCGTAGAGGAAATGGTTATCGGTCTGGCAAGAAACGCATTGAAACCTCACTATCACAAGGGAAAGATAACATCACAGGAGTACAAGGTCATAATGAGGAAAGCTATGGCCAAGGTATCAACATTCAATAAACAATTATCATGTTTGTCTACATTTCTGCTTTTGATGGTGTTCTTGACCTGTATGTATACTTGTAAAACATCTCCCGTTTGATCTGTCTACTAGACAGATCAAACCTGTGTCTAGTGCTGTTGTTGACTTTGAAGTGCACTTGTTTCATTGTAGTTTCATTCAACATCTTTTGTGTATTCTTTGCCATTAGTTACTGATTGGTATTGAGCACCTTGTGCCTTAGAATACATGGAATACTTGATGGATATTGATTACCATGTCACTGGTTATCCGATAAGTGCCAATCTCTATTGCCTTTTGTGCATTGATTACCATGTGAAACTGATTTCCTTATTGGTATTGATTGCCATGTGCCACTGATTACCTGATGAGTATTGATTACCATGTGTCACTCTTTACCTGATGGGTATTGATTACCATATGTCACTGATTACCTGATGGGTATTGATTACCATATGTCACTGATTACCTGATGGGTATTGATTACCATGTCACTGATTACCTGATGGGTATTGATTACCATGTGCTACTGATTACCTGATGGGTATTGATTACCATGTGCTACTAGTTACCTGATGGATATTGATTACCATGTGTCACTCTTTACCTGATGGGTATTGATTACCATGTGCTACTGATTACCTGATGGGTATTGATTACCATGTGCTACTGGTTACCTGATGGGTATTGTTTGCCTATATGGCACCAATTACATGTTTACTATTAAGCGAATCTTTATCAGATTTTCTGCCGACATAATCCTGTCCCTGCTGAGCTACACGCTGCTGTTTCTCCTACCTTCTGGCTTGCGTGTTCTATAGCCAACATGGGGATGATCGGTTCTAAGCTGAATTTGTGATCAATATCAATGTGTATTTAAAGCTAATCGTTTGCGTTCTATATCTAATCCCTTGTGAACATTTGATGCCTTGCGTGTGTGTATGTAGATCTCAGGCTGCAAGCGGAGCGACATTACGGAGAAGAAAGTCAACAAGTTTATCAACGCGTACGTCGAGAAGATAATTGCCATGCGACTATGATCCACGTCCTCCAGTAGGACCGATGATTATGATCCACGTCCTCCAGTAGGACCGATGATTATGATCCACGTCATCCAGTAGGACCGATGATTATGATCGGCTGCGTGATTAATTTAGGAGCGATTGTGATTGGACGATGTCGTCGTACCTTCGCATTGTCACACCAAACTGCCGAATTGTTTATATATGTAACAAGAGAACGTGTAATAATAAGAGTGAATAATTGTGATTGATTTTGCGAATGAATGCTTGAATATTGAGTAAATGTGACTGTGACTGTAACTTGGCTTTGGCGCAAGCGTGTAAATGGCGTTGTGGTATTTGCGTGGTTGCTCACTACAGCCAGTTTTTGACTGATGAACATCGTCGTGTACTAATGATAAAGTATATGAAGTTGTAATCTAGCAGAATATTGGCTTATATTGTTTATAGACTGACTTTGTTTTTGTATTGCAAAAATGTATATTTGGATTTGTTGACTCACGCGCAATGTAGACAGTTCCTTTCCGTGTCAAGTTGCAGGAAATGAAGAAGTAAAATGAGGGCAACTCTGGGCGCTGTGTTGTGAATATTGTCTAGAGTCATCATATTGCGATTGATTTTGTGGCTGTTTCTGCTTTCGTTTAGTTAAGTAAATATACCAATTTTCAAATGGGGCATATGGAACAATGTATGTAGAATATGTAATTTTTGATTGTTAATTTGGAAGTTGGTAAAGTGAAAGTTGAAAGTGGAATAAAGCAATGCATATGTGAAGATAATTAGCGTCTGAGCGTTGTGAATTTGGTTGGCTAATCTGTCTTTACTTGGGCGGCTAAGGGCGGCTAACCCGTCTTTCATTCTGTACTTGGCAAGTTAATCTGCCTGTCTGTACTTGGGAAATTAAGCTGCCTGTACTTGGGAAGTTATGCTGTTTGTACTTGGGCGGCTAATCTGTCAGTGCTTTGACGGCTAACTGTATGTCCTTACTCGGCTAAGCTGTCTGTACTTGGGCGGCTAAGCTGTCTCTGTACTTGAGCGGCTAAGCTGTCTGTACTTGGGCGGCTAAGCTATCTCTGTACTTGGGCGGCTAAGCTGTCTGTACTTGGGCGGCTAAGCTGTCTCTGTACTTGGGCGGCTAAGCTGTCTCTGTACTTGGGCGGCTAAGCTGTCTGTACTTGGGCGGCTAAGCTGTCTGTACTTGGGTGGCTCAGCTATCTGTACTTGGGCGGCTAAGCTGTCTGTACTTGGGCGGCTAAGCTGTCTCTGTACTTGGGCGGCTAAGCTGTCTGTACTTGGGCGGCTAAGCTGTCTGTA
>JAQFYQ010002998.1:0-11095 GCA_034694885.1 Buchholzia appendiculata
TACGTAAGACAAATAACCATCGCCAGGACCTGTCTTCGAACAGAGCACTATCATCATCATCATCATCATCATCATCAACTTGTGAGTGTGACGTCATCGAAATGAGATATAGTCATACTGAAATCTGGTCGGTTATGGTGCACGTTAAATATTTGGATTTGAAGCGATTTGGATCCAGTAAAGCAAATAGTTTAAATGCTGTTGATTCACTTTTGATGCAGTTTCATTGCTTAGCCACGTTGAATAATACAGTGTATCTAATGCAGAGCACTTATATCATATTTCCTGAAACTAAATCCGGATTATGCATTTTGTAAATCAATGCCATTCAACCTTTTAACATCAGATAATTATTATTTGCATAAGTTTAAATAATAATTTTATAGTGTTAAAAGGTTCTATGGCATTAATTTACAAAATGTTAAGCGTAAATTGCTAGTCTATGTTAAATTCTTCAAACTGTATGTTTTATATTTGTTTATTGTTTAACTAACAATTTATATTGTTTTCTGCCTGTAACCTTTGGTAGATGCAAAGATGATTCATTTTAAAATAGTGATTTTTATTTTTCTGCTCTGAGTACAACTCGCTTGCAAAACTTTTTTAATATGAAGTGTGGTTGTAATTTGTTTCAATTTCATGGTAAGTGTATTTATGTTCATGTGAACTGTTTTGTTTATATATTTATTTATTGGTTAGGTTTAAAGATTTCAATCGTTATAGATTGGAATCTCTTTAGACTGCATATGTTTATCTGCAAGTGTATCTGTAAGTGATGTATTATTTTTTAGGTTATCATCACAATTTATGGGTGAAAAAACAGCATTTCTGTTTTGTGATGAAGAATCGGTGATAAACCTCGAAAGATTGTTGATGGCCTTAAAAACATATGATTTTACAAAGGTACTTTCTTAATAATAATTTTCATTTATTGTAGATAACTTGATACAAATGAAGGCTGTTGAAAACAGAGTTTAATACGTTTAAAATGTAATTCCGCCGTTATACCGGTATATTATTGCAAATAGGTAGGCACATAATTAATTTATTTTGCATCTGTCAGCAACTATATTAATGTGCACTGCAGTTTTAGATTTGTGGAAGTAAAATTTGAGGGTCGTTTGCCCTTGTTAACCCGAACAGTTTCATTGCAGTTTTATCTTATCGAGCACTGGTTGTGAGCATTGGAATCCATTGTAATGTTCATACTCATAGGCTACACTTAGCAGTGAGGTGACAATTCTGTACAGTATTTAATGCAGAATTGATTCAAAAGCTCAAGAAATTTGCTAGTCCTGCATATGTCTATTTATAAAATTGAACCTGTATTTAATTGAGCTGATCTTGATCACGGAAAATTTAGGTCGTCTTCTGGCCTAAATTGTTTGTAATTTACAAATATATTATTTTTGTAATTCTTTAGACCAGAGCAGATTTTTTAAAGAATGAAAATTCTTGTGCTCTTAGCATGGTTTAAACAAAAATAATTTTAAATTTAATTATTTTACAGAATATATGCATATTATATATTTTATTTCTTACGTTCTCCTTTTGCATCAATGAGATACCTGTATACTTTCTGAAGATTCACTCCCCTCCCCACGTGATACCGGTATACCTTCTGAAGATTCGGTTCTCCTATACTTTAGTACACTGCATGGGAAACTGCTAGGGTTAATGTAGGGTTGGGGTTAGGGTTATAAGTCGGATTTTGGTAGGGTTTTGGTTAGGGTAGGGCTCATAGAACATTTTTCCATCCTTAAATTTCAACATTTGAAACAATTTTTTTCATGATTTTTTTGAACACGTACACCACCCTGTTGATTTTTTCCCATTAGTGCACTAAAGTATAGGAGAATCTTCTCTCTGTTGTGCGGTAGACTTCAATTAATGTGAGATAAGATTAGAATTACATTGCAGATTACATGTCGTGCATTGCTCATGCGTTGATTGCACTCTAAATGTTACTAGCAATTGTTTCTGGGTCGAGAGCTTCGGGATCAGACGGTGACTATCATTCATCACTTCGCGTTTCACAAAGATCCATCAGTGTTCGCCTATCCTGACTTCGCTGCTGGTTTTATTCTCTCGTCTTCACTGATTAAAAGGTATGCAGTGATGATAAAGGTAGGACTATGTATTGCTGGAAAGTTCTGTACAAGCATATTAACTATGCTGTTAGAGCAGTGATCCTAAAACCTAATTGTTTGTGATATGTGTAACACTGTTGAAGTAAAAAAATGTTGTCAGATCTTCATAGATATCTTTATTAGTCTTGCCTTCATAATAACGTTTAAGAATTGTAAACTAGTTGCTTATAATGCAGAGATGCACTATGTTGTTTATCACTAAATGATTATTTGCTAAAAAATGTTGTTAGGAAGAAGCCATGTAAAGCTTAGACTTATTTGTTGTGGCTGATCCAAGTTTGAATTATTTTTTTTGTGATTCAATTATAAATTATTTTTATACTTCTTATTTTATAGTTAAAGTTTCAAACACTACCAATTATTTTGCAATGCATAGATTTCTTATATCGGACTGATGCTATCCTCATCATAGATATTTTTATGTCAGATTTTCATTGTCAGGCAGGGTTAAACATGATGTCCATGAGGGCTCATTATGGATTTATTTTTATGAACACATATATTCTCGCCCCCCCCCTCTTTTACAGAAGGCCATATGCATTTTATATCGCTTAAGAGATATAGAACGAAAAGGACTTGTTATAAATTAAAAGAAGACTAAAATCACTGATGAATGAAAGAATATTAAGAAGGCATTGAAAAACGCGATTGAAGATCTATAAAATAAAAGAGATGTAAATACTTGTACAGAGAAAGGAAATCTCTGAAAATAAAATGAAATAATTACAGAGGAACAAAAGTAATAAAAGAAAAATGAAAAAACAAGGAACGAAATGAAATAATTTGGACTTCGCTATGTGATGCTTATTAGAAGTTGATGATAATGATGGTATAGAAAATAACATAGCACTTTTAAACTAAATTTGAACTAAGTAAAATCAAATTTGAGTGATGTGTAAACATGTTTCATTTAAATGTGGTAAAATGTTTTACTTTCAGCCTCGTTGACAGATTAAAGACTGTCCCACTGAAGTCTGACTTCAGCATTGATATACAGCACGAGGTAGTGATATCTGTTTTGTATTGTCATTGTCACATGTGAGACTTAAAGCATTACCGTACGGCGTACATAACTCACGCTTTGATATTTCCAGCATGGGCTAAACAAGATTAGTAATTAGTGGTAGGAATGTCATCTATCCATCAAATATATGCTCAACTGATAACTAAACTTTTAATGTACTAGGTGTTCAGCTCTTGTTATTTAATTATGCAGTGCATGGAAAAAAATTGGTCTGCTTTGGGATTTATTGTCTATCTTTCCTCACAAAAGTATATTTTTCCTCAAATTGAGAGATGTTTTGATATTATTTAGCAGATGACAGTTTCTCTAACATCTTGGAACATTTTTTGCTGCAATACCTTACCTATACAGCGTTGAAGTGTATGTAAGACTGCTATAATTAATATCATTATTGATTATATTTGTGCTTTAATTGTTGTTGTTGGCATACTATTTATTTTAATAAATTGTTATGAAATATTACTTGTTTTTCTACACATGTTGTGTTTGATGTTTTAAGATGGCACTTTATATCTGGAACAAAGGCGATGGAATTGCTCTCACTCATGTCAACTTTCTGTGTGGATTTAAAGAGAAAAGTGACAGTAAAGATTGTGCAACACAGCTTCTCTCGAAGCTTCCAACATGTGTATGTTACTTCGTGTTGCTTCATCTGTATGTTACTTCAGAGTTTCATTTGTTATCTTGTTATTGTCAAATTCCTCGTTTTCTTTCTTGGTTAGGAAGTTTAGACGTCTACATTACTGGAGACATCTAACCCTTCCTCACAGGTAAAACAAGTCATTCACGTCTCTAGGATAACTTATACGTCAGTTGCAAACATAACTAAATTAATATAACGTTTCCGCCCAACATTTAGCAACTTGCTAATGTTAGCGTGAACATTGTATTAATTTAGTTACGTTTGTAACTGATGTATAAGCTATCCTAGAGACGTGGATAACTTATGTGCTTAGAACTTATTGTTGAATGTGTGTAGAAGTCTTGCACTTTGTAGTTAACATACTGTTGTTGAGCAATGAAGTAGATTAAATCAGCTAACTTATATTCGTGATTGCATTTATTGGTACACATGTAATTCATAACTACAACGCCCTATAAAATCTGGCAAGTTATTACCTAAAATTTGATGGTATGTAAAACTCCTATGCACAAAGTTGTATACTCTGGTCCTGGTAGTTATATCAGCTCTAAGATTGGCAGCGTGTGAAACATGCACTGTGAAGTGTAAATATGGAAATTTACAACTTGTATAATTTTCATCATCATCATCCTTTAACTCATTCTGCGCGGCCGGTCCCGCGCGGGACTTTTGCTTAAATGTTGATAACGTCGTACACCAGCGTCAATTAGAGTTCTACATACAAAGTACACGTAATGACGTCAAAAACGTTACGTAATTAGTAGTTGTATTTAACTCGTCATAGCTAATTTTCTATTTGTCGAAGAGCTTAGCAGTGAACATATGAAATATTTAGCGAAAAACGGACTCTTCGAAGATATTAGACTTATAATTCTAGGGCTACAATTCGCTGAGATATAAAAAGTTGAAGCCAGACAATAAAAATTTACAGAATTTCTTACATTCTATTGTTTTACCGTATCACCTCTTTGCCTTGATACAACTTAAAAGGAGGCTCTTCACAGGATGAATGAAAATGGATTGACATGACAAATAACAGAAATACCGGGCCGCAGCCAGGATTTCATTTCCTGGACTTTAACTTCCACAAATTGTTGACGACCATTTTTCAAAGTTTTAATTTGGGAGGGGGGTTGGGCTTCCAAAAATATTGAAGGTGTCGTCTTTTTTCTTTTTTCACAAAGCGTCATAAATGTTAAGAAAAATATTTCTGGGTGGCAGTTTGAACCCGAACCCCCTTAAATATGGCCGTGCAGAAATAGTATTGAAAGTGTATGCAATATTCGATGTGTCTGGTAAATAGTCTTTTCGTTCAAAGCAGAGGCTAATTATAAAAATACTATTTAAAACATCAAACTGCGTAATCGTCGAAGACAGGGAATCAAGGAATACAATCGTCGTCTGTCCTGAAAACTGCCCTCTATCTGCCTATCTGGCCAGGAAGAAGGGAAGATTCTAATGTGAATTTAAGCCTTAATGCCTTTTACGCACTTTATACGACTGGAGAGCAATAAAGGAACGTTCAATTATTTAAACTGTTACAACATAAAAGCTCGTAGGCGCCGACACGAAAACTATTCACTGCAGCTAGTTCTTGTTCTTGCCGTTGTTCCTTAAAAACTGATCATTCAAAACGATAATGATGATCTTCGTTTCCAAGATGATGCTCGACGAGAGACGCTTGTAAAAATCTCTGTGGTTCTTCGCGACACCACGCACAGCTTTCTTGCACACGTGCTTCAAGCTTTAGCGTCACGTCAATGTGACGTCATTCACACGTCATCTTTGACACTGACTGTGTCAGACATCCAGTTCAACGAACGTTCAGAATACTATAGGCTTTATAACGGTGTCTACTGCAGACCTACTATAATATCGCACTGTGTAACTAAACAGGCCCATAGCCAGGGATTACGTTTCAGAGGGGGATTTTCCATCAAAATTTCTACAGTTATTTCTTGAAAATATCTAACTCTTTTTGAAGTTTTCATTTGGGAGGGCTTCGGGAAATACGTTCTGACGAGCAGGAGCGCGTCAGCTGTCAAAATATGCACAATGTTAAGCTAACTTTCGTTTGGGGTTGATATCGTAACCCCCGGCCCTTAACTCGGCCATGGACCTAAAGGATAGTTTTGATAGTAAATACCGTTTTTTGGTATTCTCACCGGATGAGTGAAGGTAATCGAAGTGAATGGCTTTCAATACTAGATTGATTTCTGTCACGTATTTTAATAAATACGTGATAACCAAGAATCTCTGCACATACTGAAAGCGCTACAGCCATAGCATAGGCGGCGACAGACTTTTTCATTTGGGGCCTGACACTTTTGACGAGCGGGGGAGGGGGGTAGCGGCGCACCAATTTGTTTGACGAGCGGGGGGGGGAGCGGCGACCAAAAATTTTTGACGAGCGGGGGGCGGGTGCATCGGCGCATAAATTTTTTTGACGAGTGGGGGGTGTAGCGGCGCACCAAAAATCTGGGGGCTTGGACACTTCTTTTGGGGGGGGGAACACATTCAAATAATTTGATTTTAAAACATTTGGGAGGGCTTAGCCCCCAAGCCTCTGATACGCGCCGCCTATGGCTACAGCAAAAGTAAATCAGAAAGACAACAAAATAAATGAACACAAGTAAGCAAAAATATAATCAAATTTATTTAATTTCGAAGATTAAATAATAATAATAAATTCAGTAGGTCAATGCAATATAATTTTATATTGCAATCACCATAGTGAAATATTTATTTAGTGGGATTTAATCCAATCTATTCTGTCTAATTATTCCTCTGGACCATAAAAAAGTGAATGACTGACCCAGAATATTTTGAGGAGGGTGTCAAGTAACCCTGAATCACGCTTGATTCTGTCTGCAATACACAGTCTTGATGAGCTTACTGGTTTCAGGCATAATGTTCTAGCCTGAATAAGGTTCGAAGCAATTATTTGACTTCTCGAACGTAACTGACACAAACCCTACAACTAAATCTAACCGCAGCTCTACCTTTATTTAACCCATGTTGCCATATACATATACAAACCCCACCTATGAAGCTCATTTGGAACTCCGACTGGGCAGGTCTCCCATTGAGTTCTCCTTCTTGGAGAGACCTGTCTTTCCGGTTCCCAAGCCCGGAAAAGGTCCTGAAAAAGAGGGCCTGGAAGTGAGGAGGAGTTGCCGCAGTCGTTACACTACTTGACTGCGGTATCCCGAGGCTCATTGCACTACGACCCGGCGAGCCTCAACAAAAGGAGCCACTGCACTACGTGCAATGGCTCCGCGGCTTGAAGTGAAGCCTAGGCTTCAGAAACTTGCCGACTTCCGCCCTGGCAAAGAGTCCGGCTGGCCTTCGGCCTAAAACACCGGTTGGGAGGAGACAAACCATTTACGTAAGCTCAATTGGATCGAAACGGTAGATTTGGTACTTTTTGCCTTATGCCCGCAGCAATAAAAATATAAGGAGAACGGTGTAAGTTTATACTAGAACAAAAATGGGAAACCAGAATAGGCAGCGACATCCACTTTGATTTAGAACTTAAAAATTGTAGAGATAAATCTTCATAATCGTTATCACGTTACATCTCTCCTGAAATTAGTAGTGTTTCTTCAATTTCACACAAACTACAGTATGTGTGAAATTGAAGAAACGCTACTGATTTGAGGTTCGCAAACATCACATCTAAAATAGTATGCTATAAATACAGTGCAGGTGCGGATACAGGCCGTCAGTAAAACTACAACTAGAGAAACCAGAAGGATTATTATATCAAGCTAGTCGCCAAAATCCAACATACGTAATTGACAGCACAATTTGTCTAATTAGGATTAGAATACTGCATTAAATAGAATATAAAAGATGATAATAAGAAGAAGAATATAAAAGGAGAAACAATATGATAATCTTGTTTCTTATTTTATCTTCTTGTTATAGAAGAAAAAGAATAGGACAAGGAAAAAAATTATTGATCAAGATCATAAGTTGATTATTTCAAAATGCACTTTGCTCTTTTTCAGAATATGAAGTATCTTTCCGCTCTTTTAAAAAATAATAATATATTCCCAATATAGTTTTATCTCAGCAGATAACGAGGTCCAGAACATCGGTACAGATCAGAGTTGGACGTGGGTCGGGTTGACCCGACCCGACCAGCGGGTCAGGTCGGGTCCGCGTGTTAGGAAATTTGGGGGGTCGGGTCGGGTCCAGATCTCAGTTGGTCGGGTCGGGTCGGGTCCGAGAGTCCGTGGGTCGGGTCGGGTCACAAAATCCTGACCCGGCCTGACCTGCGACAATTTCTGTCACCTTGTTATGTCATATTTTATTGATTTAAGATGTTCTAGAAGTATGGTATTTCCTACTTTAAGCATAACATGCATACATTGAAGCTTGAATTCCGAGGGGAATGTGTCCATGCGGTTGAACCATCCTCGTACATATAACTATTATAGTACACATTACTCAATTATCAATTTGACAGATTTATTAAAAAAAATATACGTTTTAAATAACCTTTTCAGACCTACTTGTATTATAAACGTTATTTCAGCTCTTTCTAAGATTTCCTTCATCACACACTTTACTATAATTGTCTTCAATTGATTCATAGGCCTAGTATTTATTTGCACCGGTCAACAACCAGAGTATAATAATTGTGCGCACTTTAAATAAACAATTGTCCCGAACTCAACTTTGTAATATGTATCAGAATGAAAAGTTTAAAATAAAACACTAAATTAATTTCATATGTATTTCACTGAAAAATTTGTCTAAAATGTGCGTCATATTATGTTTTAGGCGTCGCGGGTCGGGTCGGGTCAGAAAGTCCGTGCGTGGGGTGGGTCGGGTCCGAATTTTTTGAATGACCCACGGGTCGGGTCGGGTCAGTTGCTCAGTGGGTCGGGTCAGATCAAAAAGTCCGTGGGTCGGGTCCGAAAAAAGTGACCCACGTCCAACTCTGATGTTAAGCATGAAATACTTCTAGGACAGCCTAAATCAATACAATTTGAGATGACAAGGTCATCCAAATTGTCGCCGGTCAAACTGGTTAAGCATTTTGTGATCTGACCCGACCCATGGATTCTCTGACCAGACCAACTGAGATCTTGACCCGCCAAATTTCCCCCAAAACGCGAACCAAACCGACCCGACCCGGGATCGATCTGACCCACGTCCAATCCCTGAAAGTATTACAACGGTCAGTTATCATTAATTGGCCAAGTTCTAAAGTTCTTAAAACCATGTGATAGAAAACACCCGTTAATCATAAAATCAAAGATGTATATAAATATAATTATATTAGCATGTAAGCCAAATAAAACTATCATACATGATGATTAGATTATGCGAAAGTTTCTAATTGGAGCGTTTGTTGCCATTCAAATGCATTGTGGTTTACTTATAATTTTTGAAGATGCCGAGCAGTGTGCCAACAATCCTTGTCTGAACAATGGCCAGTGCATTAAAGGGCCTGTCAAATACATCTGCAGATGTTCGCCAGGTTATAAGGGCGACAACTGCCAAATTGGTATGGTATTGATATGCCTAATGCCTATAAGCTCGGTGAAATTACTACTACTTGCGTATGTTTTGTCTGGCATTTTAGATAATTTGTTTATCTCGTTTGTTTTCTGTGCCCATTGCATATTGCTATTGTTTGTTTAGACATTTGTTCTGATTGTTCATTGTGTTCTGGATGTTCTTGCGAATAAAGATCATATTACTTTTCCTGATTTTTCATACGCGTATACTTCTCTAAACGTATTACTTTTCGTTCACGTTATAGGCTTAATACTGTTTACTTGTTTTATTACGATTCGGGATTATGCTAATTTTCGACAAATTTCTATATTGCGATACAAAAATCCATACTCGATATTTTTCGTATACGTAGGCTATATTGGGCCTACTTTCAGAATGAATTTCGTTTTGATGCGCAATTACTTTTCGGAAATATTTAATCATCTAATTGATAAGTGTGTGATATGTACGGTTATAGGGACGGTGTAGAAACGGCTGTTCGAAGTAGTGAGAGGCTGAGAAGATAATAAAATTAGGAATGTTTTTAAAGGGAGAGGGAGGTATACGGGTTCAGGCTCCAAATAATCTTTTTCTTAGAATATTTCGTGTTTTAGTCGCTGAATCGCTGCCACACTCTCCCCTCGCTCGCCAGAAATTTTTCGGTTTCTCTCCAAAATTAACATTAAAAAAAGGTTTTTTAATATTTTTGGACGGCATTCGAAAAAACATTCCAAATTAAATACTGCAATACAGTACTGGGTACGATCATTTTATATAGTAAGCCTGCGAGTTGACGCATGTTCTTTGAGATGTGGATATCGCTCTACTGATTAATAGGCCTACCCTCAATCTGACGGAGATTACCATCATTCTGCATGCTATAATAAGCATTAAAAATTGATCGACAGGAGGAAAAATAACGATACCGGTACGCTGAATTCAGCAAATTAAACGCATACTTTCTCGTTCACACAGCCATAAAGAAACGTTTACATTTCTAAGATGACACAGGTGACAATACTTTGTTTGAATCAAGCTGATATCGCATTGATTGTGTACGTTTGTGCAGATGTCGACGAATGTTCCAGTAACCCATGTCGTAACAAAGGCCAGTGCACTGATGGTGTCAGTAGATACAGCTGCAGCTGTCCGTCAGGCTTTGGGGGCAGAAACTGCGAACTAGGTAACATCTTAGTAAGGGCTTCTATCCCATGGGGGGTTGGGGTAGAGCGGCTGCTTCAAGTTTGAGCTTAGGTGAATTATGGTTTACACTAAATAGAATCAATTGCTGGGGTGGAGTTTTAGCTTAAAATTGCGTTGTTTTGGGGGATGCTTCAACCATCCTGAGAAGGATAGGGGCCAATGTATCGGTCCATGGTGTAGGCCCATGTCTCTATAATATAAAGTGCCTTGTATTGTCTATGAAAATCTGTTGCTTATAGCTTCGAATTATATGATAGCAGTGTATATTTATTTATTATGTTATTGATAATAGATATTTATTTATAGTAAACATATGATACAGTAGTATACTTTGAGGCACTACTGTCTCCAAATACTTTTGTGGATTCAGCAAAACTAATCCTTAATTGTATCATAGGCAATTACGTAATTTTTATTACGTAATATATACTTCGGCTAGCGCCAGTGATGTAGTCAAGGCATTTTTCTCAAGGCCAAGGCAAGTCCAAGGCATCCTTGAAAATGCCTTGACAAGGCAACGCACTTTTTGACCTTGCTGAAGGCAAGGCAAGGCCAAGGCAT
>JAQFYQ010002999.1:0-11094 GCA_034694885.1 Buchholzia appendiculata
TAATTGATTTGTAATCGTGTTGTTGGTAACCCGCTTGAAGGCCGCAAGGTCCTTCGGGGAGCCATCTAGGCTACATAAATTTTTACTTTGATAGATCAAATTGTATGTTTAAATGTTGTTGCTTGGAAAATAAACGTCTTCTTCTTCTCAGACTAAATTTAGATTTATTGTAATGTTATTTTTAGATTTTGTGTAATTTTGGCGTAAAATGTTCCAAGGCCGGGTAAATCTAAAATGCGGACTGAGGAATTTATTAATGCCTAAATTGCAGAATTGTTTATGGATGGACGCAAATTGGATGTGCCGACCAGGTCTCAATAGCGTTGTGAAATAACTTATTTAAAATGTTTAGGCCAAATCTTAACCATGTTTTAATACGTAATTCGTAACTGGTTGACGTTTTTGACAGTGAACCTTTAAAATAATTGATTTTTTAAAATGGAATATTTAATGTTGTTGATGCTCAATTATACTAATTAAATTTACGAATAGGTTTAAACAATTTATATTTGTAAGATGTGTTCTTCATTTTTTTCTTCTGCAAACCGCAAATATTTCAGCACTTTTGCCGTGTTAAAATTTCCGTTTTTTTTCTGCAATTCAAAGAAGTTGTAAGCCAAATTCCACTTGCTTTATAGTTGTCATATCCCTCATTCTATCCAAAACCATAACCATAATCTGTATTCGTACTTAGAAACCTAACACTTTCAACATCAAACTGCAGGATAATTGTGTTCCTTCATGTTCATCATTTCAGGTTTATACACTACGAGCGATCTCTATCGAATTATTTCTACTCCATTTGTCGTTGATCTTGATCTTGTATTCTCCTATGCGGTAGCATAGAGAAAATGAGTAGTTTCAGGTACGTTGATGTTTATTACTGGGCGTGATGTTATGCTATGATATTTGAAAGATTGGCTATATATTGCATTTATGTACGATTATGAATTTTGTTCTGACAACTTTGCATGGCATTATTAGACGGGTTGACAGGCTTCTCTGCATATTTGATCAGTTGTTCAGATATTTTGCACACATTTTATGCTGTTTACCGGTACGTTATTTTAATCACCATCATCATCATCATCACCGGTTGATGGTGTACTATTCGATTTCGCAAACTGTACAAACTGAGCAATGGTATAGACTAATGTTCTTGAGCTCTCGATGTGACGGGATTCTTACAACAGTATGCCCTGGCTGATGGCAGCCTGTATCAGGAATGGGCGGTTTGTATTTGCGAGAGAATGTTGTTCTACACTTCAATTCGGTAGTGGCAGCAAGCACAGGCTGAGGCTAGATACATGTGTTCTTTTAATTAACTAAACTATTGTTGATAATTCATTCTGTTGTACATAGCACTGTTTGCCAATGGGCTGCATTCCTTTTGTTTATCTTGTATACCACAGTTGGGAGTAGATTGTCACTGTTGTTTTTACATTTGAGTATGCGTATTTTTATATTCAGAACGGTAAAGAATGTCCTTTTCAGATAAATATTCTTGCCAAAATATTGCCAAATCTCAATTATCCTCAAATGATTGAACTTAAGTTTCGCTAAATTGAAAGAATAATTACGGCAGAACACACTCATTTTGATCAGCAACTTTTATAAGTACTTCCAATTTAAATAAAATGAGGCTTTTATGCTGCAGATTTTGTGAATTTGGTCCAAGTACTTACTTGGGCTATATGGTCACTTACCCAGGTGCCTAATTCGCAGCAATCTTCCATCTCATTCTGTCGAGCACATGGAGAAATACAGCGAGTATGTTCTTTTCCGTTTCTGAACCTCTTCCATTTGTGCTAGAGTAAATATTATTATATTAATAACTAATGCAACGTTGTCTATCTGTTTTAGGATCAATCCGTTCACTAAATTCCATGCTCCTAAAAGGAGTGCCATCTCTAAGACTGTAAGTCTGTCATATTTTGTATGAAATCTATTTGATGTGATTCTATTCTTTCGTTCGAATCTTAGATACGTTTACAAACCTGCTCGCAGTGCATCAGTATTATGATGTTTGTTTTAGTAGTACTAGTTACTGTTATGAAGAAGTAAATGCTTTACTCGAGGATTAATTTATCGTCAGTCTGTTGATTCTTCGCTAGCAGTAATAATTCGGACGATAGTTGCTATTTACATTTATCATGCATTTTTGATAGATCTGCACAATGTTTGTGTGAATGTGTTTTACGCAACATTGTCTGTAGTGTCATTAAAGTCATTCATGAATTGACATTGATTTGAACATGATGATCAGAACGATAGTGAAGGGAAAAAATAGTACCACACCATAGTTATTTGATTGATTTAATTTAATAATCCTGATGTGTGGTAGTTATTAAGCTATGTTCAATTGAGAACTCATGCAACATTTTCTTTCACCTATCACTGCAGGACGAGCAATGAGATTATTATTATTATCAGGAGGGTCATAAGACTGTGTGTGTGAATTTTTTCCCTTTAGATACAACATAGCCTATTTGTGCTGACGTGCCGTTAAACACCAATCAATTTAGATACAATATAACTGTTCTCTGCTAATAAATGGTTGTCAATCCAATAAACAGTGTCATGGAAGATCTCTCTCTCTTCCGATGAATGTTTTGGTGGCTGGCCTAACTGGTTGTAATTACAGTAACGTAAACATAAAGTGTGTTGATGTAGTAACCTACATGAGTAAGCTGAACTGTCAGAACTTTATAACCAGGATGTTGTACTCTGTAATTTAATTCTTTTCCTCCTCGCTTATCGTTTTTGTTTTTTTTCTTCTTTGTGTTACCCTGTGTGCGTCTGTCATGCATTGTATTAAAGAATCTACTTACTTACTTACTTACTTACTTAACATATAGTAGGTTGATGTAGTAACCTACTATAGTAAGCTAGACGTAAAGTAAGTTGATGTATTAACCTGCTAGAGTTAGCTAGACGTAAAGGATGTTGATGTAGTAACCTGCTAGAGTAAGCTAGACGTAAAGTAAGTTGATGTAGTAACCTGCTAGAGTTAGCTATACGTAAAGTAAGTTGATGTAGTACGGTAACCTACTAGAGTAAGCTATACGTAAAGTAAGTTGATGTAGTAACCTACGTGAGTAAGCTATACGTAAAGTAAGTTGATGTAGTAACCTACGTGAGTAAGCTAGACGTAAAGTAAGTTGATGTAGTAACCTACGTGAGTAAGCTATACGTAAAGTAAGTTGATGTAGTAACCTGCTAGAGTAAGCTATACGTAAAGGATGTTGATGCCGTGTGTTGCTGATATGTGAACTTGTTATGCTTGTTGTTGATAGATGCTAACGTGTGATTGTTGATTTCAGTCTGAGAGGGAGTTTGACAGAGAAGTACGCAGGCTCGAAGTGTGAGTTCTCATTATACTAGATAATGGGGCTCATTGAGGTCAGGGGTTGCAAGATTATATTATAATACAATCTTTGATGACATTATCAATCACGTGGAAGAATATAGCAAGAATATAAATATTCTTGCTATATTCTTCCACGTGATTGATAATGTGATCTAAGGCATTGTTGAGAAATTTCCATCTTGTTGCATAATCAAGGTTTGGTTTCAGTCCATGAGGGATTGGAGGGGGGGGTGTAAAATTTCATAAATTGTGCATTGCTAGCATTGGTAAGGGAAGGGGAATGAGAAGAGTTTTCTGCATGTTAACATGTACCGTAATTTTAAAGAAGAAGACCATAGTGAGCTTAGCTCCCTCTGACCACTGATCAAATCTACCCATGACTGTCCGTACAAATTTTGCCTTATTATATACAAATGGCAGCGTACTGCATATAATGAAGAATATAATGAGTTATAAATCCATTGCTGTCAAAGATTGTGTTCATATTATGTTGAATTCTAAATACAGATGCATCTGCGGCTTAATAACATATTCATATTTTTTTATATGATTTTAATTTTATTACGGTAATGTTGTTATCGTAGTTGTGCACTGGTCAGCATTAATGGTTCAATGCTGCTTTCCGCTAGGTTGGAAGAAAATACGAAGAAAATTCACAAGGACATGAAACGATGCATAGAATCTCAAACCGGTGAGTGATAAATATCTTTAAAGTCTAGTTTCTTTCAGTATTTTCGCCGCAAGCATCACTATCATTGTCATTAGATTTGCCGTTTCAGTTGCTATTTTATTTCAGGAATCTTTCCGTGTATAGCAAGTTTCTGTATCAGATAAGTATGTCGGGTTTGACGACGATGAAATCTTTATTAATCATGCTGGAAGAAAAATGTGAGAGAATAATTTGAATGCATCTAGTTGAGCAAGAACTATATCAGTGTGCAATTCATTACCCTGTTGTTTAGAATTATTGAAGAAAAAGAATTTACAATCAGATGTCCTTCGTGATTTCAGAAATCGTAATGATTGTGGAGGCGTACAGTGATCAGCATCCAATGGCACCGGCTTATACATGATTGCTAATGAGTATAATGTACTTCAAATGGTCTATTGTAAATGGTCTATTGTAAATGGTCTATTGTAAGTGGTCTATTGTAAGTGGTCTATTGTAGATGGTCTATTATAAATGGTCTTTTGTGAAAGGTCTATTGCAAAAGGTCTATTGTTAATGGTCTATTGTAAAAGGTCTTTTGCAAAAGGTCTATTGTTAATGGTCTATTGTAAATGGTCTGTTGTAAACCCTGACACTCTGTGCAGATTGGTATAGCCACACATTATTACGAAATACAAAGCTCGTGTTAAAATGGAAACAGGGAAGGCCAAGGGTGACGTCGTTGGATGACATAAGCCGGACAAAACTTTGCACAAGACGAGAAGATGAACAGTTCAGTTGAAGACTGAAACAGATGGAAATTTAATAGTGGTCAAACTTTTTCAGAAGACCACGCGTCTTACGGAAGAAGACGATTTCCTCTTTTGATGGAAAGTCGATATTGATGATGTTTTATCGCAACAAGCTATCGGTCTATAATTGTGTTTCTAGCTCAGGCAAAGTGTGAAGCAGACATAACGCAGAACCTGCAGAACAGCGCCCTCTACAAAGATGACGAGAGATTGCGAGTTCTCGTCGATCAGTGGACACAGGCAACGAAGAGACTTGAACTCCTCACAGAAGAACTGGTATGTAAAGGATTTACTTTCTGGACATTTAGCATTTGGATATTTTTAAAATTAATTTGTGATTGAATGTCAATAACAAGGTTGTATACAGGGGTTTTCTGTTGTGGGCCCCCCTTATCAAATGAATTATTGTTAAAAAAAATTATGGATATTTTGGTTGATGCCACGCTGTTTCCCGCTCGCTGAATTTTTTATCCGGTAAGCTCTGCTTGAAATCGGTTACATTGTGAAAAATGATGTTAATAACTTTGGTAGTCTAAAACCTGGCCAGCAAGATATGTTTCTGATAAGCCTTACCCGTAGATGTTGGGCAAAGTTGCAGACCAACTGTATCCCTTCATCTGCTCGACAGGAAATCAGTAAGACTATTGCCTTTAGATATGGATGTGACCTTTTCAGTTCTGATCCTTTAAAATCCAAAATAGCAATATTGGACTCATGCTCTTAAAATCAACGTGAGCATTCATTGCCATGTCGCTTAGTTGAGATGATGAAGAAATAATGGTGTTTTTACATTTTTTGTCTTTTTGTTGTTTTCTGGCATCATTGTTTTGTTTTTGTTGTTTTGTAGTTTTCATCTAATCGAATTGTGACGTGTTTCAGATAATCGTGCGATTATTTGTATTTCTTTTATTTCCTATGCTTTTTTTATTTGCAGCATGATGCTATTTATAAATTATTGTTTGTATAATTGCAACTCGCTTTGAATTTCTTTGAATTTTTTTAGAAATTAGCCAGTTTGAGCTTTGTAGTGAGGGAAATCTTTTAGAAGTGGATGGAGATTATTCTTTCCTTAGTTAGTGGATAGTAAGAACTAAGAAGACGTTTATTTATAATAATGTTTGACTAATTTATTGATTTTGACATCGGTTGCTTGACTAGTGTGGATTTCACATGATTTCTAGATTTGCAACAATATTGGCTTTAATGAGCTACCATGAGGTGAGGTCTGACTCGTACTGGGAATGGTTTGATTTCGTTTCTCAAGGGAAGGCAAACCTCATCACCATTAAAGAAAAAAGAGCAGGTGGTAGCAGTCTACACTCGACTCGTGCTACAGCAACAATTGGACTATTATCCCTTAGTCACATTTTACATTAGTCACTATGCTGTGCAGTGGCAGTGTTCTCGATTTCTTCCACTACCACAGGGGAACAAGTACAATTATAATGCTTAATGATGTGTATTTTACTGACAATGGACGTGCTAGGTTATTATTGTTATTGTTATTTGTTAGGTTCGTTTCAGAAGTAATGCTATACGCATAAATGATTTATTTGAATCAGTTTCATTAAAGAAAATTTGATTTAATTTGTTTTTAATTTGGCTGTTGCTTGTTCTATACTTTCAGAATGCAACTTCCAATAAGGCTGTTTCGGAACCAATGAGAAAGTAGGTATTTCTATATTAACATTTAATTTTAGATTTTTGCAAGTTAAGGAGTTAAGGAGTAAATGTTGGAGATTGTATATAACTTTTGTAAAATTGGGGCTGTTTATAATTTTAGAGCTTCTGTAAAACTTTTGGTAATTTGTTTAATATTTGATCTATGGAGTGTTTACTTTTGTGAAGCTATATGCTGATTAAGAAAAAACTTACGCAAGATGACGCTGCAGTATTTATTGGAGAAATCAAATAAAACAGTAATGGGGCCATGTGGCTGGTGGACTTCCGGTCGAAAAACTTGAAATCCTGGTCGATTAAGTGTTGCACTCGTGAGTGAATTGTTGGCAGCACTTATTTCCTAGAGATTGCCGTTTTGTAAAGATGGGTAATGGTTCAATTTCCCAGGATGGTATTAAGTAAATCGCACGCAATCTTTGAACAATTGAGACTTGCATCAATTCTGACAAGTTCCGAGAGCCCACATAACTGATCTGAGGTGTGTAGGCTCATATTTGCTGACAGAATACCGACCAAAATATATCCCAGTCAAAAGAAAACTAAATGCATCTTGCATGAATTCTGTGAGCATGTAGAATGTTTGCTTTTCATCAGCTGTTAAACTTGTATGAAAACGAAGTAGAATACTTGCTTCTATTTAGTCCCTAAGTAGAATACTTGTTTCTATTTAGACTCTAAGTAGAATACTTGTTTCTATTTAGGTTTGCTACGATCTTTCCAGCCGTGCAACTGGCCATCAAGAAAAGAGAGCAAACTCTTCAAGTTAGTTGTACTGCTGTATTTATCTTCACTATCCATCAACATCATCATTATTATCACCATCATCAACTTCCTTATCATCATCGTACATGCACATTCATGTTTGATATTTGTATTACTTTCTTTTCTTTCTCTTTTAAGTTCTTGAAGCTTTTTAACATCCAAACTATTTAGATTGAAGGAAAATTTGTGATTTGACACATATGAATGACAGCCAGGATCAGATCTGTCGGCGGAATGGGGGATGTAGCAAGTAATCGAAATATTTGCTCAATATGTCAAAACAAACATGTTTTTCCTGCGATATGAGGAGAGACTTTGGGAAACATAATACTAAGGCAGCTGGTTAATAATAAAGCAACACAAACAACTTTGAGCTAATTAATGATAAATTAATTGAAATGTGCTACTTTTAGAAAAATTGAGAGTCTCAAATTTCCTCTGGTTATTTTGCCAGCTACTTTACAATACTTCAATAATTAGCGTGCTTTGCTTTACTTTATTACTTGTTAGAAATCGATCGTATGTTCTATTGTTGTAGGAATACAACAAGTGTTGCGAGAAGATGGACAAGTACAGCAAGAGAGAGAGAACAGGACAGAACGTCGTCAAGTTGGAACTTGTACGTCACCCTTCCCTTTCAATCAATTCTTCTTCTTAACAATTTATGTAGTCTATTTATGTGATGTACTCGATGTCGGGGGAATTGAAGGTCGAGGACTGAACCCTCAACTAAAAATTGATGACCCCAGGATGATTTTATTTGTGACCCTGAGATGTTAACCCAAACCATCTCAACTCATTTAAATTATTTAACGTTACAGAGGGAAGTCAGTCAAAAAATCTTGATAAAGTCGAAAAATTTATTGTTCTAAGAGATCAGGTGTGAACCTTGATAGACATTGAATGGTTAGCATGTGTTTTACTCTTGTCCTCGAAATTCTATGTTCGAACCCAATTTTGTGCAAATTCAATTAGTATAATCAATAATCTACAATAGATCGTAACAATTGATTTTGTTTCTTCCATTAGCCTATGTGATGTTTAGCAATTTGCATGTTTTAGGCAAAAGTGGACGAATTCCTTTCATCAGATTCATATAAATGTTCTCTTAACTGTGAGATTGAACTATACATATCTTTGATTGCTTCAAGTTTGTATTTCTCATTTGTATCTTTTTTCTGAATAGCATTGAATTATATCGCATTTGCTTCACAATGTGAATTTGCACCAGTCATCGATCCGTAAATGTGTCAGGCGTAAAAAACTTGAAAATCCTGCATTATATCCTGTGTCCTGTGACTTTTGGTAAAGAGGATAATTAAAGTAATGATGATGACTATGACAGTGTAACTATGTTGTCGATGCAGAGTCGGCAGGCATACGCCACGGCCAAGCTTGCGTACGACACACAGAACGACGCTCTGATGGGAGAAGTGCCTCGACTGTACGACGGACGAATTACCTATTTCCAGCCTTCGCTTCAAGCTCTCATCAAGGCACAGGTCAGGATTGATTGATAGATTGATTAATCACAGGTCAGGATTGATTGATTGATTAATCACAGGTCAGGATTGATAGATTGATTAATCATTATATAGTCGTTATAATTAGTTCTATAGAGTAGTTATTAAGTGTTTTCGCAATTGCATCTGTTATACGATTGCGGTAACAAATACAATATGTTATCACATATCATCGTCATCATCATCATCATCATCTTTGATAGTGCAGACTGGAATTGTCCAAAATTATCACTACTTGGCTAATTATATTAGGTTGGATGTTGCAACAACGTTTGCCTCTGCGATTAGCAAGGAGAATTGATGTCGAGCATGCGTATGGAGATTCAGCTCTACAGAGCATATAGCATTTTTACTGAAGCAGAGTTTTACAGCCGGATGCCCTTCCTATGTCACAGACAGTCTCGCTGCTCGCCTTGTTGAACACATCGAGGAACGTGGAACACGTTGTTGTTTAGTGGAATATACTTTTCTAGATTATACTTTTCGGGAATGGCATTATAACTATAACTTATGTCAACTGTGTGCATCATTCTAATTAGTTTTTCTTGTGCTTGTGAGCTTTGGTTAGATGGTTTTAATTTTGTATAGGTAAGAGCTTTTGAAGCCAAATGTTTCACATATTAAGTTTCTAGGTACCGATTGCTGATTAGAACTCCTCATTATTTTACTTATTAGTCTTATCATTTCTGGGGATTGTCACTTCGCTTCCTAGGATTTCCTTCCTTCACTAGCATGTCAACAGCAAAATGGCAATGCATGTATTTGCTTTCAATTATAGATAATTCAACAAATGAAAAATAGCCGTTCATTGTTTGTCGTGTTTGTATCTCTTAGATGAAATACTACACGGACTCGCAGGAGATTTATTCCGAGCTCTGCCGGCATCTCAGTGCCGGAGGCTCGGGGTCAACACCGTCTCCGGCAAAAGATGAATCGGCAGAACTGAAGCAAAGCATTCAGCAGAAACTTGCCGAGATTCGCGCATTATCAATCACAGCCGATGATCAGGCTGCGTAATTGTCAGCCGGCCGGCTTCATTTTCATTCATCTTCATAATCATCCGGCATCGCAGTTGTTTTAATTCAGCGTTCCAGTCATTCAGCGTCTTAATCCACTTCTTAATCATCCGGCATAATGTCCAGGACCGATCGTTATGGCTTGGTTTTTGTGACCGCATGCTCTTGCTGACGCCAACCCAAACAGTAATGGGTGATTTTCCTTCCTCAGAGAAACTTATTCTGCTCTCTGATTCTGTAGTGCAAGCATAGCCTAACTTCACCGCATGAGAGAAACAATGATACAAAATATTTTCTCTTTTCAGAGTCCATATTCACTGAAATTCTGAAATCTTCATCGTTATCATAATTTAGTTTATGTATTTCCTTGTTTGCAAGGGTTTTAGATCAGTTTTATTCACCATATCAGTAATATAGAATAGAATGACACATTCCAAATTTGATTAACATCAATCTCATTATTGATATTTGCTTTGTGCTGTTATAAAGTGATTGTAATGGTCGACATTACCGCAGAGAACATAAATGAAGCGAACTATACAAAACCTGAGATGGCATAATGAAAAAAAGTTACAAACCGCTATGTTGAATGAACTGCGGCAATTAAAAATAAACGACATTTCAATTCATAGATATAAACAATTTATTCCGATTTATTTTTCAAATTTTTATTGTAATAAATCTGCATTTGTAAATACTTAAGATGTATATTATGTTAGAATATTTTAACACTGTAGCATGATTGAATACCTGCGAATATAAAAAACAACATCTAAAGCGTTTACAATAAATGCAATAATATGCATATTTGTGACGAGATGATATTAAAGTCTGTTTACATTATAATTGCCTTTGCCTCGACACTTTGGTATTCAACACGTCGGGAAACGAAAGAACACCCAAATATAGGAATGAAGGATGAGAGAAATTTAGCCGACATGGTGGCTTGGAGAACTCAGGTTTCAAGAACCTGTCGTAAGGCAGAGAACTAGTGACTACGACGCAACATGCCATCGATAGCTTATTTCTAAAACCTGCTGGAATCGGATGCTCAGATGGTGATTTGGATCGAAGAGATGCCAAGTTTTACAGCTGGATGCTCTTCCTTATGCTAACGAACACAATGCTTACTTTGTGTATCACATGCAGGAATGTGGCCAGTCTATTGTAGAGCCGGACACCAATAACTCTTTATACATTTATAAGGGGAGGGGATATAGCTCAGTTGGTAGAGCACTGGACTCGGAAAGCAGTCAACTTCTCTCGGCCTGGGTTCAAACCA
>JAQFYQ010003000.1:0-11094 GCA_034694885.1 Buchholzia appendiculata
CCTGTGAGCTTTGCGGGGGAGGTTGACTCATGAATGACCCCTGACTGACCCAGAACAGCTGATTAAGACAGGTCAACGAAGGTCAGCATTGATGGAAGCGGCCATCTTGGTTCGCTGCTTCTTCTTCTTCTTCTTGTTTATTTGTTATGCTTATTTCAGTTCCAATGTAAAATTTAATTCATTTATGTAATCAAGCAAATTAGGCAAGAAACTCGCCTGAAATAAGATCATGCCAAGTTCTCAATTTTTCACAGTTGTCTACGGTGGTTATATTTGCAGGCCATGTTTTATATATTTAATCTTACAGACTAGTGTATATAGTCAGGGGTAATGAGGAAACCACCCCGGGTGCCTGTGTTTGGTTGAAATTGTTCTAATTAATGAAATCCACCTTGTAATGGCGAAATCAGAATGCGAAATCTGGGTATGAGTGATGAAAATCAAAAATTTAGCTTTAATGGTATCTTGAAAAGATACTTGTACAGTAGCTTAATGTAATACTATGGTGACAATTTTCAAATAATTTGATCTAAGTTATGTACAAAGGTACATAACTTTTACTTTTAGAATCCTCTTTCATTTTTCTGTAATGAAAAATTACGCTTTGTTTAAGTTATTGCTTACAATTATTAATGCCTCGTAAACCTTATTTTGACTATGTGATAATAAACTGATGCTAATTAAATTAATTACTTTGGCTGAATGTTTTAAATGCGTTTTGAATTAATCCATAAAAGCACTGAATCGTGTGACGCTTTGTAGAGTAGGAAATCAAGAAATATTACGATGAAAAGAAGCAGTTACGAATATCTCACTAAAAGTTAATGGTTCTTTTCGTATTAAACCATTAATGAGTGCGGCATGCAGTAGGTCAAATGCCACTTTGACAGTTTTGACCGTTAAGTATTTTGCTGGACTTGGTCTTGATCAAGATTAAGACCAAGACCAAGACCGATGCTTCGAGACAAAGACCAAGTCGAAGACCGAACGGTTCGAGACCAAGACCAAGACATGGGGGTTCTTAGTCCATGATTAAGACCAAGACCTTACGGTTCGAGACCATGACTGAGATCAAGACCGGCAAAAATTGGTCTCGAGACCGCCTCGAGACGAAGACCGCGGCCTCCAGACCCCAATTCTGCACATTTTGCGCAGACGGCCCCTAATAGAATATTCCTTAATTCACCAAAGTGGCAGTATAAAATCAATCAGAAATAAACACAGTAATAACTAAAAAAACAATCACCACGAACACAAGAACATTTACAAAGTTAGAGTGTTTTCGAAGTCTTTAAAAGTCTTAAGATTAAGGTAGGTCATAGGGGCACACAAAGTAATACTGAAGGTATCAGATACGTCATGGAAAAGTACAGAGTAGATCTAGTGTATAATCATCTTCGAAATGTAAATTGGTCGTATAATGTATATATCAGAGTCTGATGTTCATTGAGATTTAAGTAGGACGTTATACCCTAACATCGCTGATGATCATGGTTAATATGTACCGCAGAACACAATAATTGTAATATAAGTTGTCAATCTTCCTTTGACAATAGTTGAGTATAGAATTGCAATGCGCCATTTATACATGTAATGCTTAACAAGAAGCGTCAGGACTAGCATAGACAACGCTCCTTGACAGCAATGTAGCCATACAATAACATCGTACAATTATCGTATCTCAATCGTACAATTAAAGAGCACGCACACAACTGAAGCTCAAACATTCGCATGTTTGTACAAGAAACCGGTTATGTGCGTGTTTAATTATTAAGCCTATGAATGCATGAATGTCGTGTATCATTGATATGAGCGGACCGCATTGTGATCAATAGATGCCGAAATCTGTGAATCGTGTGTCACGTGGTCGGAACATGCTGTGGGTTGTGCAAGTGAGCATCTAAGTGATCGAATGCAACATAATCCTGGCATGTGTAATCCTGGCAATTGGGCCTGTCGGGGCACGATTCGTGGCACATGCAATGTGAGGTGTGCTACTTGAATCCAAGGCGTGTCAGCGCAAGCAGATAACCTGATCGGCAAAGTTTCTCTGTAATTGTGCATTTTGTTTTGTTACCAATGCAGAGACATGTATAGCACTGGCAGTCCAGTTTGAGCAAACAGCGGGCCGCGTCCCCCCACTCCATTATGTACATAATTTATAACACCAAGTCAACTAATACCTGCAGGGAGAAAAGTTTGCAGATGCTGATCTCACAACTGTGCAATATTTTGCTGTTGTTGCGCTGCTCTATAGTGTCAAGAATCTTTAGCTTTATTGCATGCTAGAATGCTTCTGATATTGATGTCAATTTACTACTAATTATGGTTTGAATAAGCCTAAAAATGTCAATTGATACCTATCTAATCGTATTTCAGTACAGTTTTTCGGTATAAAAATAAATACACGTCAAATACACTAAGAAAAATAAACAATCATTCAACAAAATTATACTTAAAATTATTCGATAAAGTAGCATATTCAATCATTAAAAAGCATGTAAAGCTAACCGTTCCTATATACAATTAACTTTACACTTTTTAGGCGAGCCCACTTGTTTCGGCTATAAGTCCGGAACGGTTCGGGTACAAACGAAAAAAAAGTTGGTACAAACAGGTACTAACGAAGGACAAACGACTGGTATAGTTGTTTGGTTGAAATTCCTGGGCATGTCTGGGCACGGCCAATTTCACACTTTTAGCCGAATCCGCTTGTTTCGGCTATAACTCCGAAACGGTAAAGGTACAAACGAAAAAAAGTTGGTACAAACAGGTACTAACGAAGTACAAACGAATGGCTATCTTGAATTTTGGGCCCCGGCGGGCTCATTTTTTGGGCACGGCTAACTTCACACACGTAACGAAAAGCCTGTAGAGTCGTTGCACCAGCGAATGTTACGTGTACGGATGTCGTGTTGTTTGCTGGTGAATCTTACGTTATCGGGATAGGACAGTTCGGATAACGTTTATCTAGTTCATCGTCTATTTTTATTTAACGTTTTCTAGGATAGATTTGGCAATTATCTCCTGTAGTAAAACGGGGAAGTATAGTTCAAAATTCTGGTTAACATTTTGAAGGTCAGACTATGGCGCGTGGAGCACATTTGTCTACTACTGTACTTCTGCTATTCCGTTGTAATGTGAATCCCATTTGGAGACAGAATTACTCAAACAGTTTGACTCAGACACAGTCTATGGTTGACTCAGACTCAGACAACTTGTAAATTTTCAGTAGCCTGTCAGAAGACCTGACGCTCAACAACTTGCGGTAATAGGCAGTGTAACGCATTTAGAAATGGGGAGGAGGCTCGAAAAAATTCCGACAACAAGAGGGTGACGATTCACAAATTCATGACGCCGGTGGAGTGTGAAAACGGTCCACAAATTTGGCGAGCGATAGGGAAGGAGTGTCGACTGTCACAAAATGTCTGAATGATCAATCTTTTCGATGAGAAATGGGAAGAATATGTTTTTAGAAAAACGAGTAATTGGCATCATTTGTCAGTTTACAGTTTAATGAGAAATAATGTGTGGTTGCCAAACGAGGGGGGAAACGAAAGGAAATAAGAAAGAGAGAGAAAGAAAGAGAGGGATTAAAAAAAGAGAGAGAAATAGAAAGACAGAGAGAGAAAAAGTTTGCTGGTTCGGTAAACATTATGCCTCTCATAGCTGCACTTGACTCACGGTCCTATTTAATGGTAGGAGATGGGGTTCGGGTTCAACCACACCCCTTTCAAGTTCTTTTTATGTTTTGTGATCTTTCTTTTTTTGGGGGGGGGTTGTAAGCTACCCCCCCCCCCCAGAAAAGAATCCAGGCTACGGAACTGCCTTGACTGGTGTGAATTTTTTTTTGTTGAATCAGAAATGAAAGCAAACCTGTTATTCGTGTTCATCTAGAACTTTTGCACACTAAGTGAATTTTAATGCATGAAGATCTTATGACAAAAATACAATGAATAATTCACCGGTCAACGAATACGTTATTAAAATGACTATGACTAAAATGGGAACCATAGCATAATTTAGCACACCCAATTAAATTAATTTCAACTATTTGTCAGTTAGCAATCAGACATGTTATCTATTTTCAGCTAGGACTGTTGAAGTTGTAAGGTTTCTTAACTGATATAGCTCCACTCTCACCTAGGCAGTCGTCTACCTAAATCCATGAACCCAAATATAGCAGTACGGGAATTGTAGACAGTTAAAGGTTACAATCCATCTCCAATATCCTTCAACGAGGTGATATCTTTCACATTTCGAGACATTAATTGTGAATTCACATATGAATTACTGCATAGCTTGCTGTATCAAGTTCGCATGAGAAAATATTGACGGTAAACGATGATAAAGTTTTCTGGTGATCTTTCAAGCAGCAAATTCTTTACGAGCGTCTAAAGCTTTTCAGAGGATGTACGATGGCGTGGTTTAGAGAACTCGAGCGTGAACGATGCAAACCCAGTACTCCCCAGACTCCCCCAGATTTCCCCAACTCCTCCGAGGCGCAGAAAATGTCCTACCCCCTATGGGAAGGCTTAGCAGCGTGGACGATTAAGAAGGCCCTGCAATGCAGAATTACAATAAATGACATGTATTTTAACAAGAGTGTTATTTAATGCAATTAAATACAGCAATGTTAAACCTACCATTATATATATATATATATATATACATGTATATATATACGAGAAGCGTACCAATTGGCGAGATCCATCGGTGTCACATACTTGTGTAAATAAAAAGGTACATGCATAATTGCATATGTAAGTACGGTGGTTAAATACATGCGCAAGTGACTGAGGGTACATACAGTAAATGTGTAAGAGTACATACCAGTCGTTGACCTACGCAAGGTCGTGGAGCTGTTAGCGCGTTGCATGGATTGCACGAACCACAAGCCGCAGACGCGTACTGATCTATAGAACATACACAACACGTATATAAATATGAATATCTGACCTTTAGGCGAAGCTCAATTTATATCTCTAAAACGTTGGGGACTATTTCTAACTTGAGTGCGCAACAAATATGAGGAAACAGACGTCTTCTTTTCGCATGAAAAACTCACCTCGAACTTTCGAGGAGAGTTTCTTTTTATTCAAACACGAAACCGGAGCATTATTTGCTTGTCTGCACTAAAATACCGCTGCAATTGAACTACAGAATCAAAATAAAAAACAATAACATTTCCGTTTCAAAGTCGTGGGACCAGTCAGGGCTGATTGCTTTGGTGACAGGAACGGCGTTCCAGCCGAAAACACCGGAACAGCGTGTCGGTCAAAATTGCACAGATCATATCCGTCTGATTTTCATTTGGATTTAATCTTGGGAACATGTAGAATCCAAATCAATTCGCAACGCTCGGGAAAGTTTATAGTATAATTACTTTAATATAATTATTGTTCTATCACAGTTCTAGGTGGCATAACTAATTCCCGTATTTCGTTGAGTAAGTCTGAATTGAATCGTTGCTTAATCAACACAGCGAGGCTCTAAATACAGTCGAGAAAATATATTTTAGTTTGTGGCATTGAACAAAAATTATCAGGCAGTGTTAAATATATAGGATTGATTCATTTGGAAATTATCTCTATGACCCCATGAAAGTCGAATTACTGTAATACTAATTAATTATTGATTAGGGTAAGCTGTTCCTGTTCGAACTGCTATTATTCATAGCTGAATATGTAATCAAAAATTAAATTAAATTAATATTCTAAATAATTTCGTAGAGATTTAACATTTACAGAAAAGCAAGTCAAATAACTACCTCACAAAATACTAAAAAGTAAAAACAAAATGATGGACTTACTTTTTCCCGACTGCCCCTGGGAGTACGAGCCGTTGGACCCTGTCCCGCAATTGGGAGCGGTCGGATAGCCTTGACCCCCAAACATCGGGTTTTTCATCCCACTGCCGGTGACACTGGGGACCGTCTTGCAACCACGGTTCATTCTAAAATACAATCGACGACGCCAATTCGCGAGTCATACCACGTTGTAAGTATGTATGTAGGTATGTATGCATGTTGTACTTCTTATTCATCAACGTTGCTAAGAAACCCAAACAAAATCGTTCTCAGGTGCGGGAAATGCACTTTGCTTTGTGTAAATGCTGTTCACACTTTCTACCAGCATACTCGGTATAGGCTAAGTTTTTGATTTGAACTCTGATAGATTACATTGTTAAATGTATGCAAATTAAACATAAATCATATAAAATTATTTTATTGGCTAAATTGTTAATGCATATAATAACATATATTTATTGCAATTACTACTTAGGTTAATTATTAAGTTTGAATCCATTGTCTATTCCATTGCTTAGCGAGCGAAGATAGCCTGTAAAATTCAATAACGTCTTGTAATAAGTCAATAATAGTATTTCTTGATCGATGTCTTTTTTGGCATGTTTTCTCTTTCGACGTTTTTCTGAATAGGAGCCGTGTTGGCAATGTTGCATATTATACATGTTTGTGTATTATACAAGTTTAAGGTGATTAAAGTACTCAGTACTTTCCAGCAACAGTTGTGCCTCTATATCAATAATTCATACATAATTGCTTTGCTACATAATTTTTATAAATACAAAATTATTGGTAGCTAAGTATTCACGTGAATATAAAATACACGTTAAGTTTCAAATTTATCTCACAGTGCATTGCTAATTATATTGTATACATCAGCTACAAAATACCGATCACTGAGAGAGTAATGAAAGCATCTGAGGTATATAAATTTGATCTCGTAAATACTACTATAGAATACTGTGTGTAAATTTGTATAAAAGAAGAAGAACCAATGTAGAAAAAAGAATGAAGAATCAATCAGATTGGTGTGGATGCATGTATGGATGCATGTATCAGGCATGGAAGACTGTCATTGGTCTAGTTTTTACATTCTTCAGTACAGCTCCTAGTGTCATCCAAGTTCATCCAATTTTCGGCTTTACTACAGATCTAAATTCAAATATATAAGAACTCTCAATAAAAATGATCTACATATCCATCTGAAAATAATTCACTTCGCTGTTAGAAGAACCCAACTCTATTTGTCATCCAGATAGCTCTACCTACTTTGTCTCCTGACACTCCAGCAGAAGCTTGTACGACTCTATCTCAGATCGGAGTTGAGTTTGGACATCTCTGGCAGCGGCCACTTCCCGAATCTTCATCATGATCGACTCCTGACACTCGAGCAACTTGTTCTCCAAATCCCTCGTTGTCTTACACGCGCACAGTTTCTCATTCTGCAGAGCCTGAGCAAGCTGCTGATTCCCGGCGTTCATAGAGTTTACCTACAGACAACAAGCGCCATACAGATAGAAACAGGAATCTATAGGCAAGAGGAAAACAGCAGAATGTGAAGAGAAATGTCAAAGCACAATCACACACTTTTATGTGCGTTTCGTACAATAAACTTTCGAACAAATTTTTTTAATTTCGTTGAGTCAAACTTTCTCGCAATACCGTCGAACAGACAGATAAAACTCAGTTCCACCTAATCACTGTCAAAAGTCCGCCGATTTTGAAGATGCGGGTCCACGGGGCAAGACTGCCTCATGAGCGCAAAGAAAAGTCAATTCTGTCTTAGAAAGAGGTCCCAATGGCTTGTAGGCATATCGGATGTGCCGTTGTCACCGTCCTTGCGAAATGCACTGCATTTCCCTTCTTAATTATTTTACATTACCTACTCATTTCCAAAACCAAATTAACAGCAACATAAAGTTTAAATGAAATAACCCACAGTAGTCCAGTCCCATTCCAGTCTTCCAGATAGACAACAGATGTGACCTTACCAGTCCCTCGAGCTCGTTGATTTGTCCTTGAAGTTTGGCGAGTATGCAAGTCAGTCGATCTCTTTCCTCCTCCAGTTCCAGTTTCTCCTTCAGTCGCTTCTCCAGCTGACAGCGCATGTCCTTCAGTGCTGCATTCACCGCTTCCTCTGTCTCCTACCACACACACATACAGGAACATGAACACCATAACATAGGCAGCTTACAGGATTCATACTGACATATATTTATTCTGACATATGTTCATTCAGAATGTAAGGTGCCTGGTAAAAGAACCAGAGGATGTGGTTCGATGACATCATTAGGTGGACAAAGCTGGTGACATACGAGGAGATTAGAAAATGGCAGAGGGAGACAGAAAGGGATGGAAATCTGTAGTAGCAAACCTTCTATAAGATGACTACATGTGATGCTCATATTCGATCTTACTTGTATTTCTTCCCTAAAGGGGCGAATAAACTTTTGAACTATATGTTGAGTAAATGTGAATATGCTGCTTACAGATTGTACATTCACATGTACTTAACATATGTTCAAAAGCATTATAACTACAAATGCGCAGCCAATTTCAAATAGTATACGCTATGCAAATAATGACAATATTAATATAATAGACCATCAACTCAAAGAAATACCTTGTTTCTATCATTATATTTATTTAATATGTTCAAGTAAATGAAAGTGCACCTAAACATTCCAACGCCGTAGTTCTAAGCTCAATAATCTGCTGTAAAATTCGAGCTTTTAGGTAATTTTGTTATGAAAAGACAAATTATTTATAGCTTACGAACGCGTTCCTTTGCTGAAAAAATAAACGTTCACAGTATGTTAACTCAACTGGAGTCATCCTTAATATGCCGCATAATACACTTGTATACTGGACTTAGAATTGGTTGGTGGTCAACCTTTTTATATCGGTTGAATTCAGCCATCATCTGTTCTCGAATCTTCTGTAGGAGGGCGTTGATGCTCATTCCGTCAGACTCTCCTCTTCCAGCCTTCAGCTGTTCAGTCAGGTCCGTGATGATGTCATTCGCTCTCTTCAGTCTTTCCTCGTAGTCACGCAGTTGCTGATCAATCAACAAGAAATCAATTGTACAGGTAGCACACAACTGTACAACTGTACAACTGTATAAACTTTCACCAATCATTCTAGGACTTGACTGTAAGGTGGAACTACAATTTACAATAATACAATAAAATGTCATCATATATTTTCCCACCAATTCAAAGATTTTAGAGAAGTTTTCACTTATATCTTTTCTACCATTGACATGATATAAATATGTGTTGTTCATTGATATGGTATAAATTGCATTTATTTTTTCCTGCCAATCCATAGATGTGAGATGTTTTGTTTGTATATTTCCTACCAATCCATATGTAAGAGATAAGCTGTGCTTATATATTTCCTACCAATTCATACATGTAGATGTGGGATAAATTTGCTTACGCCTTTACTACCAGCCAAAAGATTTGATAAAAAGTGTGCTTACATTTGTCCTGCAAGCCAATTGGTTTAGGCTAAGTTTTTCATAAATCTTTCTTTGTCACCTGTTGATGCATCCTCGACTCGAAGTTGAGTTTCTCGCAGAGCTGGTTGTACATGTGCTCCACGTCCGCTCTCTTCTTCCTCTCCTGCTCCCACTGACAGCGGTGGATCTCCGAGTCCTGCTCGTACTTGACCAGCTTGGGACACATCAGTTCCAGCTATATGAAGAACAAACAAATAGCAGAACACACGTCAGTTCCAGCTGTAGGGAAAACAGACAAACCACGGAACAGACATCAATTCCCTCTTCAGGGAGAACAAGCAACCCACGGAACAGTTCCAGCTACTGGGAGAACAAACAAACCACGGAACACACATTAGTTCCAGCAGTAGGAAAGACAAAGAAATCACGTAACACAATGAACGTAAGAAGAGAGGGAAGGTGTATACTACACGGTTAAATGACAAGTCATTGACAACAACAAGATTGAAATGTGTTCTGATAATATTAGCACATAAAAAATTATCGAGAAACTAATTAGGAATATCTGAAACTACTTAATGAAATCTTAAGTTTCAAGCTTAAACCATTTAAATATTCAACCACTTGATTTTTACTAACCATACAATAATTAGTCATATAATTTGTTAAATAAAAAATTGGATAAACAAAATCTTTGAAACCACGAAACATATCTGAAAACATTTCAGATTGGAATAAAAATAAAGAGCTAAAGTCATTAAATTCTAGTCTTTGCGAAATAAGCCTATTACTAACAATGTCAATCGACCGTACCTCGCTCTTGTAGTTATCCAGGATGCAGTTCAACTCTGCAATCTCTTTCTCCTTGCACGTGACGTAGTTCTTCAACGCGTCCAACTCATCTTTGCGCTTTCGTGCCTCCTTTACAGCGTCGTCCAATCTGATTATTAACATTCATTCAAACAAGTTATAAACATCTCTTTAACCTAAGCTTTGGTATTTTCTGTAGCATCATAATAATTTAACAGAATTATAATTATATATAGTCATAATTATTCAAAACAAATGTGCGGTACTGTGTCACATACGAAAGAAAATTCATAATTTTTTTCTACTTGAGCTGCATTTTCGACTGCTATAAATATTCACTTTTGAAGCAGATATTTTACACATACCGAAATAAATGTAATCACATGATAAAAATTAAATTACTAACAATTTTTAATATTTCATAACTCTTTCATTGACAGATTTACATCATTCACTTGGCATTCAATCTTTGTTCACTCGGCTTTCTTCTCAATTTCTCGCTTTGATCAGAAATCGTTCACAAATCAGTCAATCATTGAGCTTTCAATCATCCAATCTTCGAGCAGTCCACTCTTTGGTCACATACAATTTATCTTCGGTTATTGTTTTTAAGTATTCTTTCAAGCTAATAATTAAGCTTCAAGGAATGGCCTATGAAAGAATAATAACCGATACCGAAGAACATTTGACTCAAAAGTGAATTATTTAATGCACTACAAATCAGAATTCTGTCATGGAGTAAAGCTATACGACGTCTCACTTGAGAACTTTGGTTTCCATCTCGTTGTTACACTTGTCCGCCTCATACATCATGTTGTTCTTCTCTCCCATCTGCTTCTCAATCTCTCTCCTACACGCAGCAACAGGCAACAACAGGCAACAACAAGATATGACCAGTGCTCGAATTAGGAAAAAAGCAGTGGGGGGAAAGTATTTAAAACTAAACATCAGTGGGGGGAAAAGTATTTAAAACTAAACATCAGTGAGGGGGAAAGTACCTAAAACTGAACAAGAT
>JAQFYQ010003001.1:0-11094 GCA_034694885.1 Buchholzia appendiculata
TGCAGGCAACAGGCAACAACAGCAACAATATAGAGACAACAACAACAACAACCTGCAGGCAACAGGCAACAACAACAACAATATAGAGACAACAACAACAACAAATCTGCAGGCAACAGGCAACAACAACAACAATATAGAGACAACAACAACAACAACCTGCAGGCAACAGGCAACAACAGCAACAATATAGAGACAACAACAACAACAAATCTGCAGGCAACAGGCAACAACAGCAACAATATAGAGACAACAACAACAACAACCTGCAGGCAACAGGCAACAACAACATAGAGGTAAATAAAAACAACAACAAAACAACAACAACAAAACAACAACAACAACATAGTCAAAAACAACACCGACAACACCAACAACAACCTGCAAGCAACAATCAACAACAACATACCTATAAAAATAAAACAACCGATTGCCAACCATACCGTTTAACAACAGCTTAGGGTCTGCAACCTCAATATTGGGACCTTTGAAAATTGTGCTTATGGTGTCCAAGGCCTCAATCTGCTTAAAATCTTTTACAGTACAGAAACCAAAAATGAATTTCATGCCAACGGTTTGACCTTGCATGACCCAGCATGACCTTGCATGACCCAGCATGACCTAGCGCGACCTAGCATGACCTTGCATGACCTAGCATGACCTAGCGTGACCCAGCATGACCTAGCATGACCCAGCATGACCTAGCATGACCTAGCGTGACCTAGCATGACCCAGCATGACCTAGCGCGACCTAGCATGACCTAGTTTGACCTAGCATGACCTATCTTGACCTAGCATGACCCAGCATGATCTAGCATGACCTAGTGTGACCCAGCATGACCTAGCATGACATAGCGTGACCTTGCATGACCTAGCGTGACCTTGCATGACCTAGTTTAACCTGTGATTACAACTAGAAGCTCGACTCACTTCTCATACATGCGTCGAGTGCAGGTGGCAGCACTGGTATTACTTGGATGACCCCCGAGGCGGTCGTAGATGACCTTCCAAACTCTGTCCTCCGTCACTTTCTTGTATCCGCCGAGATTGTTAGCAAGCTTGAAGAACTTGAACATATCCACTGAAAACAAACCATAACACAAAGTTTAATTTTCATCAAATTTATAAATAAATAAATCTTTTTTTACTAGTTACTCCTAGTAGTCAGTTTGCTTGTACATGTCTACGTATTTGTAGCAGCAGCTCATAAGCTGCACATCTAGTCATTAGCTTCAGATAACCAATTCATACAGTTCCGATGACTGACACCAGCAATATATGTAGTAAATTGGTACCGACCAACAAATACTATTATTTCCAACCTAACCTTCAATGCCGTAAACATTTAAATCACAAGTTTCTATGGGGCACAAAACAACCCTCATTTAATACCTTCTTTAAAACCGAGTGATGGATTTCTCTTGATGGGAGTCTTGCGCTCCTTCATGAACTTGTAAAGTGTCTCGTTGAAGAGTTGTGTGCTGGACAGAATCTCTTCCAACTTGCACTTCCTCATAGACGCCACCTTCGCTTCCTGCAAGGTTCACAGAACGAACTTCAGCCAAGATATCCAGACACTGTTGATGATGTTTCATTACAAGGAACTATTACGATAGGTAAAGAAGAGAAAGAAGAAAATAAACAAAGAAGAGAACAAAGAGTTGGAGAACAGTAGCGAGGATGATGATGTTGAAGAAGAGAAAGAAGAATGTGAAGAGAAAGAGAAAGAATTACAGAAAGGCATCAAGGATCCAGACAATGGTTATTTTGAAGAAAAGAAAGAAGAACAAGTATCAACACAATTCTCAAACAAACCTACGTCAGAAATCAATAGAGCAACACGAGAGCTCATATAATACTTTACACAATACAGTTAACATTTATACAAGTAAAAACAGAACAAATTAGCTGACTCAAAAGACCTTCTTCACCGAACTGCTTAGCATTGATGAACATGATGAACAAGATGAACACACTGAACACATTGAACACGATGCAACTCTTCATGCGATAACTTTAGATAAATACTGCTCTGGAAAGCTAATCCTACATAAAGGTCACACCGTCAAGGTCATGATCAAGGTCACATCAAGGTCACTAGATCAAGGTCACTGAGTTCACTTGTTGTTATTTCAAAGATCCTTGGAAGGCACTTATCGTACAGCTCTAAAACTCAGGCAGATAAAGCAATCAAACCTTGTACGAGAATGTCGCAGTGCGTTTCCCTGCCGACAGGTGGCGCCGGCACAAGGCCATGTCTGATGACTCATCACCGTTCCTGCACTTTGACCTCCTTCTTCGACCCTTCAGCTTGGGAGCTGCACAGTCAAATATGGTCACGTGACTTGTCAACATTCAAATCAAATAGTACTGGAATACATTTCAATGCTTAAACCTTGCATATCCTTTAGCACAGTATTTGTAAGCTGTAAACCAGCCTATGCTGTAATCCAGCCTATGCTGTAATCCAGCCTATGCTGTAATCCAGCCACACAGTGTATACATATATATTTAACACAAAGCATAACTTTCATAAATCAATTTTAAATTTCATTCAAAATGTAATAATTGTCCTGGCTACCACAAACATGACAAGCGTCAACATGACAAGCGTCAACACAAGTGTCAACATGACAAGAGTCAACATGACAAGCGTCAACACAAGTGTCAACATGACCAGTGTCAACATGACTAGTGTCAACATGACAAGTGTCAACATGACCAGTGTCAACATGACGAGTGTCATGAGTAACAAGAAGAGTGTGAACCGCGGGGCATCCTTGGTGTGAACAACTCTTGATAGAAATGTCAATCACCAGTTCCACAAGTGTGAACCACTGGTACCCTCTATATGGAACTATAGGTACCACAAGTGTGGACCACTGGTACCCTCTATATGAAACTATAGGTAACACAATTGTGAAGTACCACCTAATCTATCAACAAAGACAATCAATAATCCATCAGAGTTAAGTGCAGTAGCTAAATCCTGTCGACGTACCGAGATAATCTCTTCTGAACGGGTGTGCAGCGACATCTGGATGACTGAAGGTGTTCCGACAGAACAAAACCCTCACGCGACGCTCCTGGCCACTCGCTGCCACATCGCTTCCACCACTGCTGACAGATGCCCCACATCCAGTCGAGCCAACAGATCTCCCACTTGCTCTTCCAGCAACAGATCCCCCACACTCGACCAAAGAGCCTGGAATCAATCCTCCGCCTAAAGCCATGATCAGACCCTCTCTATGGGACAGATGTAGTCTTGCCTCTTCTGTCTCTTCCCTTCTCTCATCCTTCAGTGGTCCGTGGGTCTCAGACATGGTCCCAGTCATGGTCTCAGCTATGGTCTGGCGAAGGTCCCCTGGGGTCTCAGCTATGGTCTGACGAAGGTCCCCTGGGGTCTCAAGACGCTTCAACATTGCTCTGTATCGGCAATACTGAGGGAAACTAACAATTGTCACTGGTATGACGTCATTGAATGACGTCATTGCACAACTGGATGACGTCATACTAGAACTGGGTGACCTTTCCTCCCCAGTCCCTCCCCCACGTGACGCCGTTAAACAGGTGCAACTACCACAGGTCTTCAGATCAACTACAAATAACATATATTCATATATTAACCAAATGATTAAATAACTTACAATGACTATCTCGAGTGACACTGGCGGTTAATCAGGAAAAGCATCTAAACTACAATTCTCTTAACCGTGCAAAATGGGAATTAGGCAAATGATAACATTTCACAATCATATACTTGCTTTATCTCCTTCACTAGCCACTAGTTACAATCATTCTAAGTGTTTGATTAAACAAACTTGATTATAAACAAACAAATGGGAAGAGGCAAAATGATAAACCTGTGTAATTATGGTCGTCTCCAATAACCATGACAGGAAGTGTGATTAGGTTTGTACAAAGTCATTCGACAGATGGCAGCACTCAAAGTTATCTCAAACTCCTTTATTTGAAAGAAGAACGTTTACGCTATTGGTGCTGCGGGTTACGCGACAGATCAAATAGTTCAATGAGAAAAGCTGCGTTACCCTTAGAAGCGCAGCGACACAAGCTTGCGTTCTCTGTGGTGATGCCGAGGGGTGGACACAAGCTGGACGAACCACCTCCCAGAACCCACTCACTTGGAACATCAGGGATGAGCCACTTGGCGAGATCAGCCACTTCCAGAACAATCTTCTTGTCCACTGCTAGAACTTCATCCTGACACATGACACCAAGCACCTTACCAACAACATGTACATGACACCAAGCACCTTACCAACACCCTGTACATGACACCAAACACCTTACCAACAACATGTACACCAAGCACCTTACCAACACCCTGTACACGACACTAAGCACCTTATCAACACCCTGTACACCAAGCACCTTACCAACACCCTGTACACGACACCAAACACCTTACCAACACCCTGCACATGACACCAAGCACCTTACCAATACCCTGTACACCAAGCACCTTACCAACACCATGTACACCAAGCACCTTACCAACACCCTGTACATGACACCAAGCACCTTACCAACACCCTGTACACCAAGCACCTTACCAACACCCTGTACACCAAGCACCTTACCAACACCCTGTACACCAAGCACCTTACCAACATCCTGCGCATGACACCAAGCACCTCATGCAACACCATACAGACTTCATGCAGGTTAAAGATCAACTGCTTCGATAAGCGTTAATTTCACGCGCCGATATGAGGTCTCGAAAGTTGATCTCTTTCACGAGACGACGCCTCATCTCCCGATCAGACGTGCTCTCGTGATGAAGCCTAAACGTCATAGTCTCGAGACGCCTTAAGCTTAGAGACGACCTTGGCCTTGGTCATGAAGTTTAGTTTATGGTTTGAAGATTGTCATGATCTTTGAAGTCTAGGCAAAGACCATGGAGTATAGGTAATGACCTTGAAGTCTAGGTCATGACCTTGAAGCCTAGGTAATGACCTTGAAGTCTAGGTAATGACGTTGGAGTCTAGATAATGACCTTGGAGTCTAGGCAAATACATTAGAGTCTAAAGTATAGGTAATGACCCTGAAGTATGACCTCAAAGTATAGGTAATGACCTTGAAGTCTAGGCAATAGTCTTGAGAATTCGTCTTGATCTCGTCCAGACCAAGACCAAAAGCTGAAGAAAGTGTTTCGCTGATATTCACATCTTCAATCGCGGATCAAGTTCTGGCCGATTTAATTTAATTAAAATTTAATTGACTAATTAAGTAAATTAAGGAGTGGAGCTTCTCGGCGCGTACGACATGCACTTCACGGGGCTGTGCTGTGGCAGGAATTTCAATTTGTCTCTACCACAGGAGCTGTGCCAAATAAATTTTGCACGACAAAATATAATTCTTAGTATAAAACGGGTAAAAGAGCACTAAACATAATGAGAAACATATATCGGGAATGATAAACTAACAATTTAGAAAAGTAGAACGAAAGTAACACAACACAATAACATGAATTCCTAATAATCAAATCATAGTAAGTTTAAAAATGTATTAAAATTTTCAGTAATGTAAGTGCTGTATCAATGGGATCCACTAATTATAAAGATTTGTCTCCTTGCTCTTTGACCTTAGCAAGTCTTCAGTGACCTACCTAATCTTTTTAACTGTACTTCCAGGGCTGGGGAGGGGCAGGTCTGTGGAGGGGCAGGGCCGGGGAGGGCCAGGGCCAGGGAGGGGCAGGGCAGGGAGGGCCAGCGCTCGGGGAGGGGGAGGAAAGCAGAGCTCAATGCTGAAGTCAAGAACGCATGAAATTCTGGACAAGAACTGGTTGCTGCAGCTGCTGCTGCTATTGCTGCTGCAGCTGCTCAAGATGCAGCAGCAGCTGCTGGTGGCTTGCATCTGCTTGGGCTTGACGAGTCAGCTGCTGCTCTTGAGCTCGCACAGCTGAGCGAGCAGCTTTGATTACGAACAGCTGCTCACCCCTCCCCCCAGCTGCTAACCCCCCCCTCCCGGCCAATCTTCTCTCCACCTTAAATCTGTCGCATTGGCCCAACCTGCAAAGCCACCTAGCCACCCACCTAGCCAGCCAGTCAGTTAGCCAGCAACCTAGCCAGCCAGTTAGCCAGGCGGCCGCCTACTAAGCGAGCAGCCCGCTACTCTGCAATAGCTTTACTTAGCCTGATAGCGAGCATCAAACGGCGCTGTACATTCTACTGTACACTACACGTTCTACAGCAAATAACAACAGTAAAAACAGAGAAAAACGCTGCGAATGTGGCAAACGTTGTTAAACATGATTCAATTTCGCCGCGGCTCTACTACGAGAGCTTGGCCTACTTGTATTCAAATAACATAAACACAAACTGCCTGGTGACATGACATTAGAGGGTCACGTGATCGCTCAGGGTCACATGACCGGGTCACACGTCACGGTTATGTAATGTCATATCTCTCTTATTATGATAACCTAAATTACTGACACGAAATTAATTTATTACATTATTATTTTCAAATTTGCATAATAAATTACTTTGTTTATATCTTCAGATCATTCGTTTTCTAAACTAATGATGTTTTACAATTGTAATATTGTAGTCTGTCAACAAGAAAGCACTGCTCTAGTATTGACAGTGATAAACAGTTCTACAACATCTGACGTCATCGCTCCTAGCTGACTGCCCTCAGGCTCTCACTGATCAGCTGTGTACAAGCAAGCAAGTCACAGGATCATCTCACATTGTGTGCATAGAGAACTGAGCTACAAAACATTACATGTGATGTGACCCACCCTTGGCCGTCCTCTCTATCGCTTGCCATCCAGTGAGGGCACGCATGCAGTTTTAAAACTATTGCACATCAATTTTTGAGGAAAGTTTTTTGAGTAAATACATTTCCAAAATGCGTCGCAAAAAATTGATTTTCATGGAAGTTGGATGGATTTGAGGAGCTTCCACAAAAAACAACATGAGGTGTTCCTAACCTAGCCGTAACAAAATACTCTCGATCCTTAACGCTAGTCACATTCATCTCAAGTTCTTCACTAAGCTCATTTCAGCCTTGGCCACTCTACATTAGTGTCGTCAAGTCTCGGGGAATCCCATAGACTGATGATCACTGAACGACGAGGAACACCGATCTTCGCTGTTGAACCTGCCAGCGACCTGGCTGCTGCTGCATGCGCTAACGTTGTACGCACCTTCAGCCGCGCTGTGTTGCAAGCGCTTTTGTCGCTAGCTCTACGCAGCTACTGCGCGCACTGGGTTCTGTGACAGAAGGCTATTTTAAGATATTATGTCAATACAGCTTTCGCCACTCTCTCTCTCTCCACAATAACTCTGTATGAATCAGCTTTTCAATCCAGAGTCAAAGTTCTCCAATAAAGCAAGTAGTGAGCCCAGATTGTATTGCAGCTCATGTCATAAACCATTTAACTACAACCTGAACGTGTCATCATTAGTTCCCTGTTTAGTTATGTATAAACTTATAAATAACTATAATAAGAATTATCTCTTTAATACATCAGAATATATAGATAAAATAGGAACATTTGTTTAGATGAGTATCTGACTCTTTCATTGTCTTGTATTTTTTTGTTTTGTTTGAATTGACTTATTCGTCCAGGCTCATATAGTCTGATAGACTGTTATCATTGCACTTTGTTTTATGTACAATAAAAAGAGCTGTGTTCACAGAATTATAATAATAAGACTAATAATAATAACTATAATAATAAGATTATCACTAATTACCAATTACTTATTAATAGTGACCAGTAACAACTGAATAAATTATACATTATAATAATAATATTACCAGTATGTGTGGTTCATTACCACTAGTGCAGTTTATTAACGGTATGCGGAGTTAAATACCAGTCTACATATTGCATAGGACCTGTTACACACTGTTGTACGCTGTTGTACATTGTTGTACGCTGTTGTACACTGTTGTACACTGTTGTACGCTGTTGTACGCAGTTGTACACTGTTGTACACTGTTGTACGCTGTTGTACGCAGTTGTACACTGTTGTACGCTGTTGTACATTGTTGTACACTGTTGTACGCTGTTGCACACTGTTGTACGCTGTTGTACATTGTTGTACGCTGTTGTACGCTGTTGTACGCTGTTGTACATTGTTGTACACTGTTGTACGCTGTTGTACATTGTTGTACGCTGTTGTACATTGTTGTACGCTGTTGTACGCTGTTGTACGCTGTTGTACACTGTTGTACGCTGTTGCACACTGTTGTACAGTTATTATTGCTTAGTGCGCCATAAGTCTGTTCAAGCAGAAGTGTAACAAGTACACAATTGTCTGCCAGTGTTCATCATTGTAAGCAACTCACAATTGCTCTGTACTTAAGTAGCTCATGGGTACATTAGACAATGTCATGTCCAAGTTCAAATCATAAAGTTCAAAACTTTTGTACACAATTCAGAGTTGCGGATGAGGGAAAGCAGCCAGTGAGTGAATGTGAGATACACTCATCAAAGCAAACTAGATCTTCTTTCAGTAATTCTCTACATAATTCAATCTACTTGTTTGTCAATGTCTGTCTGTCTGTCTTTGTCTGTCTGCTTGTGTGTGCATGTGTCTGTCTGTCTGTCCGTCTGTCTGTCTGTCTGTCGGTCTGTCTGTCTGTCTGTCTGTCTGTCTGCCTGTCGCGACAACTGTACGTCGATATGAATGTCGTGTGTGGTCTCTCGGAAGAGTCGTTTAGATTATTCGCACAGTGCAATGTAGCCGCTACTGCTTGTACTACTGTTGCTACCGCTACTGCCGATGCTACCTCTGCTGCTACAGCTACTTCTGCTGTTGCTGTCTATGCTTCAGTTGCACATGTTGCTGCTATTAATGCTACTGCCGTTGTTGCAGTTGTTGCAGTTGAATATGTTGCTGATGCTACCGAACATCGCTGCAGCGCTACTACATCTAACAAGTTCCGCCCCCCCCCTCCGCCCCCAGCCACAGAACAAGCACCCCCCCCCCCAGTACAAGCACCTAGCTCCAATAATCACAGCGAAAGGTATCATGCCAATATTCATTAACCGTTTCAACAAAAAATAAAGCAACAATGATTTTACAAATTAAAACGTTCCAGTTAAAGTAAAAAATTAAATTTATAACAGACAAGTAATAACTTATCTGTTATAAATTTATTTTTTTACTTTATTTGGAACAGTTTTAATTACTCAACCCCATCCATAATTAATTCAGTTCTGCTCATCTCGATTCTCCTTACAGGCACAAACACAAATTATTGCCGAAAAACGAAATATGTCAATTTCTGTTTAGAAAATTGAAAGAAACGCATTTTGAAATATTAGTCATCAATCGATACTGTACGCGAATTGAAACTTTCATCGTTTACAATTATTGAAAGTTTTGTTTATTGAACGGATTTCTTCTTTCGTGACAGGCACACTGACAGGTCACTGTTTCACGCAACAGTAGAGAGTGACATCGGGTTGGAAATGGCTCCCCATTACCGCCCCGCGTAGACTTTTTCCAACCCATTACCACCCCATCCCGCGGGGAAGGTACGGGTCGGCTCCCCATTACCGCGGTAAAACCGCGGAACGGCTCCCCATTACAGCGGTAAATGGGGAATTTATCATTTTTTCTCCCCATTACCGCGGTTTACCGCGGTAAACCGCGCTTTACCGCGATAATTGGTACACGGACCAATCTTTCTCATGATTCTGTAGCCTATATCCGACACCCAAAAGTAAATATCAGAAATTTAAAGCAATCATACATCTTTAATCGTCGTTTTAATTACCATTATTGATCTATATAGTATTATTAAAAACAAATGAGATCTTTGCGGTAAACCGCGGTTTACCGCGATAATGAAATGTCTCCCCGTTACCGCGGTAAAGCTGCAATACGGCTCCCCATTACCGCGGTAAATGGGGAAATGTTTAATTTTGTTCCCCATTACCACGGTTATTACCGCGGTAAGACGGTAATTACCACGGTAAACCGCACCGTGTCACTCTCTAAAGGAGGGGTCAAACGTATTTCAGGAAGAGATGTAACCGCTTTCCAGGGGGGAGCTAATAAATATAATATACTGACAGTTCTGTTTGTAAAGAAGATCTGATAAGCAGCAGTGTATAGAATATTTCCCTCAGTGATAGATAGAGCTACTGGATTGATGCATTCAGCCCTCAGCCCTGTGCAGTACTAGTGGATAATTTATTTGACCGACGAGTCATTCCATTCGCACACCTGAATTTGGCACGCAATATTGGCGTAATATGTACTTTAAGAGTTTTGTTCTAATGTTTCTTATTGCTGATATTCTCAGACTCTCTGTATGCTGCCGGTGTTACCGGTGTCACCGGCTGTGCTGGACAAACTGTTTGAGGCTGCTGTACATAATCTTGGACTGAGTTACCGTGTCGCCCATACAGCGAAAGATTCTGAATGTGCCATTGTGTGGGGCTGGGAAGCCACTGGGCACTTGCCGTACCTCGAGGAACCTTCCTCGCCTCGGGGCACATGCTTCACCTAGAGGCACTTGCCTCGCTTCGGGGCACTTGCTTCACCTCGGAACACGCATCACATCAGGGACACTTACCATGCCTCGAGGCACGTGCCTTACCTGAGGGCACATGCCTCACCTCAGGGCACTTGCCTCACCTCCAGGCACTTGGGTCATATCAAGGCACTTGCCTCACGTCGGGACACTTGTCTCATCTCGAAGCACTTGCCTCACCTCGGAACACGTATCACATCAGGGACACTTGCCTTGTCTCGAGCCTCGCCTCAAAGCTCTTGCCTCATCTCGGGGTTGATGTTAACTGTCTCTGTCATAGCTCTGGCCTCTGCCACACGAGTCACTGCTTCGATCACATCACTAATATTTGCGTGATTGCCTGTGTATGCCTGCGTGTATGCCTGCGTGTGTGCGCGTGTGTGTGTGAGTGTGTGTGAGTGTGCATATGTGTATATTTTCGTGTATGTACGTTTAGGACTGTGTGATTGTCTATGTGGTATAATTATTATGTTCGTTCATGTGTTTATCAGTGAGTGTGCGCGCTTTCTGTTGCATGCATCAGGGCCCTCAATCCCATGGGGGGGGGGATTCTCCAAGTTTGAGATGGGA
>JAQFYQ010003002.1:0-11093 GCA_034694885.1 Buchholzia appendiculata
TTCTACCAGCGCATTTCTGTGGCGGTTCATCGCTTTACATGCCTTTGTTTTCAAGGAAGTTTTATCATACCTCCAAACACCGAGAGTTAGCCATCCCAGCACTTTGACTCTCCAATTTTAATTATATTAAATTAACCCGGGAAAGCAAATCGGGGGGGGGGGGTCAGCTTATTCAGAAAAAATTAACAGGTAATTTAATTATAATACATATACAACAGTGTACAATTCTTACTGGTGTTGTAGATTTGAACATGAACAGCTTAACTCGAGTACTCGGATATCAGCGAGAACAATTATTTGTTGAGTTAGTATATCTCAATGTCTAAACTATTTACTAGTATGAGATACAAAGTTATTAATAGAGTTAGTTTTACATAATTATCATCGAACAATTTTCACAATGTTTAGTACTAAGATTTATAATACGATTTGAGAGCCTTGACATGGGTACACAAATTAATGTTGACGAAGGCTTCGGACGAACTTCGACCGTTTTATAATAGTAGTGAAAGTGGCATCGTTTAGTTGACCAACGCCATAAATATACAGTAGGAGCATCTAAAGTCTTATAGCATAACATTAAAAGTCTCAATATAGAGGCGCATATGGGGAAAATTATTCAATCAGTCAGTCAACACAGCAGTTGCCTATTTAAATTTGCAAATAAATCAGTCTTCCACAGACACTTAAAAATATCGATAGTATTTGGAGAATATTTTTCTATGGAGAGACTGTTCTGGAAATTATTGTGGTCCTAGTTTCTAGTATTGTTTGACGCAGAGTGTCACCGGATGATCTTGTTGTTCTGGTGGGAACTGAGAGCATTATAAGTCAGGGTTGCAGTTTTGCACATAAGTTATTTCTGTTTTGGTGATTATTGCAACCGGTACGCGAAGCAGTTGAGAGGATCTTGATTTGTGGAGCACAGCAAACCACGCGTGCACGATAATACTGAACCTTCTACAGTCTAGCGCTGGTATTAGCTGCTAAGACGAAATGAGAAGAACAATCACGTTTCATCTCATAAACAGTACAAAATCCAGGAGGACATTTGTAATTATCGCCTTCTGTCCGTTCCATTTGTTTTGTCAGTTAACTTCTCGAAAATTAAAATGTTATATTTATGGTTAAAATGCGAAGCTTATAGACCTGCAGATGTAAGCATTTAATTGTGCTTAGCTGTAAGTGGAACAAGCAGCAGTGCGACCCTGACGACATTCAGACAGAACTAACAGATGCTGGACTTTGCTACACGTTCAACAGTGACGACGCTCTGAACCATCTCAACTCAACAGCGCCAGGTTCTGACTTTGAATTTCATGGTTTAGCTAGGAATATAACGCCTCATTTTTTTTAGTCTGCCGGTGTTACGAATACCGGTGTACCGGAAGAACCATTAAAAATTTCGCAGAGCTAGTTGGATATTGTTTTTCTAGTCTTGATCTCTTAGACTTTATGGTTTGGATTTTTTCGATTTTTACTATTAATTTTAGTAGTGTAAGGTCAATCTCACGTTTTTCTAAAATACAAGCGTTTCAGTATCCAAATAACGAGGATCATTAAGCTTAGATTAATTTGCTTGACTTGAAAAGTTTTATTTGCTATTAATATTGTTATTAGTTTTAATTTTTATCAAATTGTAAGCATTATTAGAAATATAAATAAACATTATAATTGAATTGATTTAATTGTGATTCTAAATAACGCAAATGGTCAAAGTTTCGTTAGTTTTTCAAGTTTTTTAATTTTTAATTGTTGCCACAATTTTTCAAATTTGTTAACTATCCGATTATCAGAGGATTTTAATATTCAATATTAAAATATTTTGTAGATTGATTGTCCTTAAATGATTCTTTATCGTCTAGTTTGCCGTATGTACTTTAAAATATGAAATGTCATGTCTAGAGTATACAAAACATAGGATTATCGGTTCTGAAATCACGGTGAAAATTATGTAACTAAATGGAACTTGTTTTTTTCAAGATTTACTTTGCTCTGTTTTAGAACGTGGTCTTATCTTTGAGCCCCGTAGACCATTTCAATATTACAGTAACTTAAAGATTGTTGGATTTTAGTTCCCTCAGACGCTTTAATCTTTCGTTTTAGACATTTTGCTATTCTATTTAACTTTTTAAAATGTAATTAAAATGATGTCAATCACAAGCTCTCAAAATTGTTGCGTTAATCTTAATTAGTTTTTTTTATTTGAAAGATGTATATATTTTTATAAATTAATTTTATTGGCTCGCACCTCGAGGTTTCTCAAACATTGCAATTATTAATCATTCAATGGTGCAGTTCGTCGATGTTCCCATTGTTCTACTGTATTTTGTTATTGTTCTGTTTATTGTAGAAGTGTCTAATCAACCTTTAATCAAAATCTTCCTTCGAAGGGAGAGGGTTGAACATCTAAATAATGTTGACGACTTTTAAATAACTCATCACAGAATATAAATCTTAAGAAAATAATTTCAGGGGGGGGGAGTAGTAGCTCGAAATGAATATGCCTGGCTACGGCAGTGACAAATGCCTTATTGTATTTATTATTGTTTCATTCCATAATAACAGTTTTTAAACTATAGTGTATACGATCTAGCGTTATGCGGTTATTATTTCTAACACAGGAGCGGTGTATGGGCTGAGATTGACACTGAACGTCGAGCAGTACGAGAACATAGAGGAACTCAACGAGGAAGCGGGAGTCAAGGTTATCGGCACTGAGTTCATAAACATGTTCTCTTTTCACCTAGCAATGTTTTGAATCAAGTGCCACCTACTTTGGTTAATAATTCATTATAATTATTCAATGAGTGTAGCATAAAAATGGAAGATGATCAAGATATAATCTACTTTATAATAAAACAAAGCATATATTTTTTTGGAAATGATTTCTGGTAAAAAATGAAGGTCTAAAACTTTTGACAGCAGAGCTCAATTATTGAGAAAAAAAATTTCACGGGGTTTACCGAAAACTGGCTATTTCAGACTTTTACAAATTGTAATTACTTATTTGTAAAAGAAATATTCTATTTCTACAGAGACGCTTTTCTGTTTCCTTCTTGCAAATGACAGGTTTGAATGCACCATAGGTCAGGTGAACAAAACTTTTATTTAAAAAGAACGTTCTTAAGTCAGTTGTTGTCATTTTATTCAGATTGATATACACAGCGTCAGTGAGTTACCGCAAGTCGCTGACATCGGCTTCGCAGCGGCTTCTGGGATGTACACTCTGGCGGCGATAACACTCTCCACGGTAGACTTAAAGGCCAATGTTTCAACAATTCTCATGCATGTACATTGAGCCCTCAGGGACATATTTAAGTAGTTTATGCCAGGTTCTGTAATCAGCGTAGATATTTTGTGAAAGTGAATAGGAGACAAAATGATGATGATGATGATAATTATAATGATGATCATCATCAGCACCACCATTATCACAATCATCATGATGATTGTGATAATCTTGGTGATGATGATTATGATGATGATGACGACAATGACGATGACGATTGTCAGCATGTATCTAAGCATTTTGCAGCTATTAGAGTGATTGACAGATGACATTTTAAACATTCTGCACGCAGCATACATTGCGACATGTGAAGGTCGAGTAATTTGTATTGAATCATCCAGGGGATTTAACATATCCAGGAGATGCATAACCCGCCTGAGTTTACCGTTTGAATACGAATCGTATAGATTGATGTCTGTGATGCAAATGCTTTTTGTTTCTACTATATTATAAGTAAGACGTTCAATAAGCTTTTTGACGCATCAAATATACGCTGCGGTACTCAGTTCAGATAAACAATTATATCGCGTTTAAGAAACTCTTTATGAGGGTAACGAAACATTGGTTCCAAGTAATTATGTGGGCCATAATTAACTGAAGTGATTTATCATTATATTAAGTCTGTTGTTAGGAGTAATTAATGCTAGTAATATTGCATACTTACAGGCGTCCAATCTGCGTCCACCATACGGGAAATGCGCGAGTAAGAAGCTTGACTACTCCCCCAATGACACTCACTACACGGCGACCAAGTGTAGAGCCGAGTGTTCAACGAGGGATATGATTAAAGACTGTCTGTGTCGAGAGGCGCACACCCCAGGTTAACCTATCATTTTCTTGTACGCTCTGAAGGGTATTTCCAGAATTTCAATATTCAGGTAACAAAAATAGAATTCAGATCCTTTAAGTCTCAACTCGAATCATAGTCATTGGTGATGAGGAATATACTGATACTGTGATATTAAATTATGATGATGATGATGATGATGATGATGATGATGACGTTTATTATGTCGATGACGACAATGATGACGACGACGATGAAGACGATGACAACGACGACGATGATAACAACGATGACGATGATCATAATGATGATGGTGGTTATATAGTTTAGCTTAGGAGACCAGATTCCTGATTGTGCTTTAATTGACTTTACTTTATTATACACTTTGCATCTTCCATTACTCTATACCTCTACAATTCCGATGTTTGTAACTCCTTTGATGACAACACATTACTTGATGTAAGCTGTTACAACATATTACCAGATGTAATGTTGATGTAATCTTAGAGATATTTTGATGACAGCGTATTTACTTATTAGGTCCGGCAGAGACGTGCAACTTGGATCAGTACATTTCCTGCGTGCAACCTCACAAGCAACCCGGTACTCTTCGTTAAATACACTCATATGAAATAGATGACACCTGCATGCATGCAGTTGTAATTAGATAAATTTAGCAAGAATACATGACAAATGCTCGCTTGAGTCCTCTTTCTGGAACTGCAATTATCAAAGATTTGCCCAGAGTGGACTGATTTATTTAAAGTTGGACCAAACATACGTAAAATAACATGTTTGGCCTAACATAATATGGCGCGCGACCGACCCTCCATCCACAGTATAGAAATCTGTTTTGAATTATGCGATAGTACTGTATATTAAATGAACATAAGAAAACCTGAAATATACATTGACTGTCTGCAAGCAGATATACGAATAAAGATCATAATTACGACAACTATAATGCGACAAACATAAATCAAATCGACATTATGTTAACCTGCCTGGTAAAATCTGCTGCAGTTGTGCCAAGACTAATTAGATTGATTAGCAAGACTTGTTCTGATTACGCAACTTTGTCGATGTGTACAATATACTTTAATCGCTTCTGCAATTCATGTGCGTTCAGCATTATGATGATATCTATGTAAATCGCAAATTATGTATCGTATTGTGAACTTGTGGTCACCACAATTCGGCACAAATGGCGAACGAAATAGGTCGTCAATGTACTTTTATACAGCCCTGTCCAAATGTGATGTTGAATATATCATTTGTCATAATGTACTTGTCTGATCCATCTCCCCCCGCCCCGGCTCCTGAGTGATATGTTTGCTGGACATGACACCCATTCTGGAACGAAATAGCGTCTTAATTATGATGTGAATATATTTAAAGAGCAGAATTATTCATTTTCAAATTTTGTTGAAAAGCACACGAAGAACCATTTTGTTTCTGGAGAAGTTTTTTTGAGAAGACAATTTGCCGATTGTCAAAAATGTAGGAGGTCATGTCCTTATGTTATTCTATATTATTGTGGCCCTTCTATTTACTGTCCTTCAATACTCCGTACTAGAACACTTGTTTAATTGGCTGCAGGTGTTAGCGGGAGTGAGCCTTGTATATGCCACGACGAATGCTACATCGAAACATTCTCTCCGATTCTTTCCATTTCTCAACTGTCTCACACAGAAATCAATAAATGGATCAATCAGAATGAAAACATTTCAGTAAGCTATCGAACGGCCCTTGAAGTAATGAGCCGCATTGAAGAGGCAACATTCCGAACAGTTCTTTCTCTGCTGGAAGGTTTTGAGTTATCCCACTTGGAACTACAGAAAAGCATTCTGGTGGACATAGCGAAGATAGAAACATCAGTGACTAATCGAATCACTCTTGCTCTAAGAACATTGTCAAAAATAGTGCGGAATGATGTTAAAATTAGCGCGCGAGCATTTATTGAGTCGTATAGCAAATGTTACGATCAAGAGGAAGAAAACGCTGTCGACAATTTCATCGATCGGTTAACTGAATTCAATGAACGTGCTGTGACTATGCGAAACATACTCGAACAGAGCTACTTATCGCAACGTAATATCCGATATATAGAACTGACGAGGAAGAATCTATCAGCTTTTAGGATATTTCTTGCAAATTTACTTTCAACTAGAAAAAGAAATCCTAGCCAGACTTCGTCTTGCCTTTCGACTCAGTTGTCCCGACAATGTAGAGAAATAAGTATCGAAGATATTGACCAATTACTGCGAGATATTCTACTTGAACTGCATCGCGTTTCGTCGAAATTCAGCAATAGCACAAGAACACTAAACAACGCCGATGGATTACATACAAGGAATTCGAATCAATCGGATCAGTTGACTCTTTATTACCTGAGCGATTCTGAACAAAGCAAACCTGACGGATATACTGTCACAGATAATGTAGCTTCAAACATTATGACTAAACTCAGACAAGCGACTTGGTATTTATCGGATCTCAGTAAATGTTTAACAGATCTTAAGCATTTTATAAATGAATTTAACGCTTCAATAAATCATCTCGACTTTGACAGTTTCAGTTCATCTACTACGTCTACTGAAAGAATTACAGGCATTTTGCTGCAGATGAGCTACGACAGTCGTAGCATCAGTGACAACATCGATCTATACCGTAAGCGAGAAATGACGACGTTGGATTTAGCGGATCGATATTTGGGCGCCAACATTGTCAACATATTATCGAACGTCAATAACTTATTCCAGCACATCGATGAAACGGTGATCAGAAACCTGAACGCTTTGATATCCTCACAGGAATTAGTCTACAAGCGAGCGTACTTCTCCGTCATGGAGCGCCTTGTTCGGATGCAGGTCGTGCTGCCGGACGATGAAAATGTGGAAAAGTTTGCAAGAAGCTTGAAGCTGTGGAGCAAACCTGTAGCGAGTATACAGAGCCAGGAGGTAAGCTCAGTGGTAGCGTTTTCTACTAGAGGAGTGGGGGCCCTGAACATGTTTTTATTGGTCTAGATGGTCAAAAACAAATAAATACACACATTGCAAATTATATCGAGGATTTGGCGATCTCTGCGGCCGCCTGGCGTACGCTGAGGGGAGAGAAATTCCTCGTAGTGACAAACATGATAATACATTCCACCGTTGACACTCATTACATCATCACGCTCGTTCTCTTTCTCTTTGGTCAGCTTAGATTTTGTCAGATCTTGTCTGTCCATCACATAGTCATCCCATATTCTTAATTCTCTCGTCACTAAATCATTCAGTAACTTAATCAGGCTGATCCCCCGCCACAGCCCCCAATCAACCGACCGTTGTGCGATGTTCACCTAACTATAGAGCCAATGTGCTAGGCAAACACGCCAGTTTAAAACTGCCTAGCTTTTTTATAACAGCTAGTAGTACCAACTTTCTGCTTGACACTTTCTACTTGGAGGAGCGTAACCAAACTTGCCAGATTTTAGCACGGAGTTGCCTGATTTTGAACCCAAGACCTATTACACACCATGAGAGTGCTCAACTAAGTGAACTTTCGGAAAATCACATTCATTCATTGATTATCCGCAAACTTGGAATTCATAGACAATCAATTAATCTTGCGCTTGTTTATATCGTCATATCAAAGACGACAACTGTCATGACGATTATCGTCATTGTTGTTTGCGATATCATCATTATTAGAAAGTTTTGCTGTTTTGATAGCTCAGATTTTTATAGGCAGAAGCTGCCAGCAGCTATTCCGGTGCCGTTGTCGCCGTTCCTACAGCTTATTGTCAATCAATCTGTACACTGGATATTATCAATCAAATTTAGTCTATCTCTGCTCAAAACGAAAATTATTGTTCGTTGTTCTATTTCAAGTCAATCTTCTATTCGTACTCTGACGAGGAAAAGTGGCAGGTCTGGCCCGCACACATTGACCTGGTTGAGTTCACAACGACTGAGATGTCATCACGTGCTATCAATGCGTTCATGACAGGCTACTGTGACGCGCTACGTCAGTCTGTTGACTCGCTACAGGCCAAACATCGAGCTCTGCAACAGCTTATGAACAATTACGTCACTCAACTACAGACAGTTCTCTCAGAGCACAGAGCACAGTCAGCGACGGGGGATGAATTCATCAGGTTGACTTGGAAGTATTTTTTCCACCTGTAATTGTTTGTATTCAGTTAGATGATAAATCAGGGCAGTAGCCAGAATTCAATTGGGGGGGGGGGTAGGTTGACCTAACAAAATTGGAGACCTTTTTAAAAAATGTCATTATTTGGGGAGAGGGGGTGAGCTTCAAATCTACTTTTTTAAAATTACAATTCGAGAAACATCATGATTTTTGACATTCCTTTTCTTACGGAGAGCAGGGTTGAACTCGATATGATGATGCCTGGTTACGGCCGTGTATTCTAACCTTAGAATTAATTAATGAATTAGCCCTATCCAAGGAAGCAAACTTATAATATTTGTGTAGCATTTTTAGATTTATTTAGTCAAAACTGATTTTCTGATTGTCTGGTGGGGCCCGGGACGCTGTTTTAGCTGAAGAACAAATTTATACTCTCTTGAGTCTCTTCCAGTCTAATTTGATTTTTGTACCGGACAAATATGATTGCTAGAAATCTATGTCGGATGAAATCTTTAATGAATGCTTCAAGGACGACTACTGGATAAGTTAAACTGGTACTTTGGAAATACAAATTTGCACTGGATAGTTACAAAAAGATATGACTGAAGTATTTGCATGCCAAACACACATTTAATTATTATTATAACGAATTGATTCTTTTTTATTCAAACCGTTTGTAATTCAACAGAACCAACTTTTTAACTGTCGACATCTACTTCGCGGATCTCCGCTACGAAGAAGTTGGCCAGGTTGAAGCCTACGATGTGACATCATTTTTCGGTTAGTTGTTAATTATTAGAATAATTGTAATTGAGTATCGAGTCTAGCGACTTAGCGGCGGGGGGGGGGGTAACCGTAAGCCAACGCTTTTTTACTGTCGACATCTGAGCGCGGATTTCTGTGTGATTCAGCCGCGTAATTTAACCAAATAGTCAACGAGTATTTTACGTTCTGGCCGTATTTATATGGGGAGGGGTTGTTACGGGTCTGAACAGTCGAAATAAAAAGTTTTCTTGAATTTGTGGATGGTTTGTCGAGTTTTCTCCTGCCCCGCTCGCAAACAATTTCTTTTATCCTGAAAACACACATAAAATCGGAAATATTTTGAAAGAGGTGGTTGATATTTTAGGATGTAAAAAGAACATCTAAAACGAAATTCTAGCCACAGGCGCAAGCTATATTTAATCAATCGCAGTATAACTGATGTATGCTCATCTATTTAGTTTGGACCAGTTTAACAATTATAAAGAAATCAGTTCTGAACTTAATTTTCATGAATGCTAGTCGCCAATCCAAAATTATCTAGAATTGTTCGTATTTACTAGAGAGCTTTAGATTCACAGCCATATTAACAATATTAACAGTCTTGTCTTTCTTATCATGTTGTAATAAAGAAGTAGGGGCTGTTTTACATCAGCTCAATGACGTTGAGTAATTAGACTACAACACCAGGGATGAGGAAAAGTTCGACTAGAATATCTTTAGAATGAGCCGTTCGTGATAGGTTCAACAGCCGATTAGTAATTGCAGCACGCAAGATCATAGTATCCAAGTTGCACTTGTTAAAATAAAGCAATATAATTTTTAAGGCATTCAATTTTCAAGTGTTAAAATCCTAAGGCATTATATTTTTTTTTACAAAATCATTAACATCGTCTAACATTTGTGCTTCAATGGGGACAATGGACATGTTTCGTTATTTTTCCGTCTTCTTCATTACAGTGTATTTGATGTCATCTTTAACTACATAAAACATTGTAATACTTTAAAAGTGAGCAAGTTGGATCTAAATGTATATGAATTGAATAGAAAAGACGACACGTTAATTCTGAATAGACGTAGGCGATGATGATGATCTAAAGAACAGATATTAGTAATAGTGCATTTCGCACGAGTTGTCAATTGTATAGATAGGCCTTTATATGTCAGATAGATGTATCGTAAATAGATGGTTTCTCCATCAGATCTGCAGTTGGCATGTGTTTGTATTAGGTGAACTTGGAGGATACATCGGTCTGTTCCTGGGCGGAAGTGCCATGTCTGTGTTTGAGGTCGTCGACTTCCTAGTCTGGAGCTATTGCGTAACTCGACGTTAAGCCGTCTCAACAGCTGCTGCGGTACAGCTGTTCCGAGATCAGACACTCAGTGACTGAAGAAACCAGCTGCGCAACGGACAATGCACTATTAATGAGTGATACAGGGTCGTAGCTAGGATTTCATTTGGGGGAAGGGGTTAATATGTTGACGTCATTTTTAAAATTTTTAATTCTTGGGGGTTTGACCTTCAAATTTGTTGACGAGTTTTCTTCAGAAATGTCTTCACAAAGTAGCCTATAGTAGGTCTACTTGTTTTTAAATTCTACGATCATTGACATTGTTAATTTTGAAAATAATTAATTGTTACCAGAACTCTAACCCTTGCCCTACTGTGAACTCCATGAACCGTATGCTAAGATGATGTATATTTGTTGGTGGTCGTATTGCAAACAAGTAGGCCTATCTATTACAAACATCATTTATGCTAAGAAAAATAATTCTTGGGGAGATTTTTTATTCGATTTTTTTACAACCGCATGCCCCTGCTGACTCCATGACGTATACTTGGAACGAGGTGATTCCCTTCATCTCGGAGAGTAATTCTGCTCCCAGACTCGGTAGTGGAGAGCATAGACTAACCTCCCCGCCGCCATGAAAGAACCAAAGAACGCATGTTTGCAGCCCAGATTCATGCTGCAGCTCTGATCAGACCAGTAGCCCTTAGTCGCCTCTTCCGATGTGCAACTTATTGTGCAGTTGCTGTATTTTTGCCCCCCCCCCCCCCATTCTCACCCACCCCTACAAGGCAAGTTGTACTTATAGAATATAGAGCAGTGTATT
>JAQFYQ010003003.1:0-11093 GCA_034694885.1 Buchholzia appendiculata
GGTTGAAGTTATTACAGAGAGCCATGAATGAAGAAGATTATCGGGCGGCAAATCTCCGCCCCAGCACTCCAGTGCACCCAACACTAATCAGTTTTCTACCTCTCCCCGTCCTGCTCCGTGATATTCACGACGATCCGTAGGAATACTATTTCAAAGAAGACCTGCGCATGTCATAGCGCCTTCTAGTACGTCATCATCGCTTTTCCAGAAACCGACTAATACCCTGGTCGACACTAGATTAAGCCGTATCTAATTCTGCGACTACTCGGCTCGGAACAAACTCGAGTTTTTTGCTCGGCGTTATCAGGTCGAGAAATCTTTTACTCATCTCTCGTTTGTTGTCTGTATTGGGAGTCGCTTTAGTGTACTTAACGTCTAATTTGCTAGCCGCAGGAGCGTCATTGCAAAGTCAAGATGAGGGTGTCAATTAGATTCTGCGTCATTGGAAAACCAGATGTTTTCACAGAGTGTAGCCCTACAAAAATTATGCGTGCTATTTATAACCGAGAAGATATTAGCAGATGAAATACGATTGTTATTCTGTGAAACGAAGCCTATCATAATAGGGTAATAAAAATATTAAAAAAATAATAATAATAAGCGACACAGTAAACGATCCTATATCGCCAGAGCGTCAGAATTGTTCTGTTATGTAATAATCTTGAGGCCATTAAACTGTAAGAAATTGTTCGCTAACTTCCCCTACCACCAGGTATCCCATAGTAACCCACGGCATCTCAAATACTGCTTCACAACAGTTTATCTTATTAATTATGAGACGGCAACAATATACATATTCCAGTTTCCGGGAGGATAAACCTCAACCTACAATTTCTAGCCATGTACCTTCATTTTCACGCAATTCAATATTGCTGCTCTGTATCCACCCCAACTCTATATATCTACAATATTACACCAAAGATTGTATTCATTTACGACTCCCTCCTCCGGATCCAAATTTCCAATTCAAGCCACTAGTAAGTTTGCAACAAATTGCGCGTTAGATTACACTGTGTTCGTACAACGCGTTATAATAATGGCGCTGACTACGAGTCTCTCGATGACCCGTGTAATGTCCGTCCGCAGATTCAAAAAATACAGTCTGTTGTTCTACAGTTTGCTTTGGGCAGAAAGAATCAGGCTCAATTCCTTGTGGAACCGAGAATTGTGTGCATTCACTTTCTAAGAATGTGAGGTTTAAAGAAATAATAAAGCTCTCCACAGGACACGAAAGCAGTAGCATAATTTCACAAATTTATTGACATGCGCTATCCAAATACTTTTCGGAACAATTTTGCTAAGTTTGGTTTATCAGTTACACTACACTAGATAGCAGGATTCAAGATATAACAAATGGTAAGCTTATTTAATTATTATTTATGTTTGAGACTATAAATTTTATTCACGAGATTATTTAAAGCTGCTTCTAGTTTTGGTAGAACATTTAGAACTATTTTCTTTTGAACAATTGCTGTACATGATCAAATTTCTTGTTTGTAATCAAATTTCAATCAATATTTGTATTACAGTGAACAATAAAGAAATGCATATACTTAACTAAACTTAACTAAGACATATAGAAAGTACAAAATCTGAGAATGCCAGTCCGTATGCAACTGTTTAAATGTTTGACGCTATATAAAAAAACACATAGAATGCAGTTTTTTTAGCAAAACATAAACTTAACTAACAAAAATTGAAACAAAGTCAGAGCATGATTAGATATTGTTCCGTTCTGCATGTAATGTTCTTTATTTGACTTGGAGGTTAATGAAAGTTAAACCACAAATATGGGAATTATCCAGATGTCAATTATCTTTTGATCAGATGTAAAGTATATTATTAAATCCAAATCATCTTATTAAATTTTAATAATCTTATGTTTTACATTATTAACGATTCATGATTAGATATTGTTTCGAGTACATGCATTACTTATTTTTCTTTTTTTTGTTCGTGCACATTTTTGCAAGCAGTGACATGACATGACTCAATGACATGCAGATTTCACTACCAACTCTCAAGTAAAACAACTCATCAAACATATTTAAACATATTCTTTTCATATGCTTAATTAAATAACAAATGTCACGTTTAAAAATATATATATATACACAATATATCACGTTACTTTTAAAATCGTTATAATACGGTTAAAATGTTTGGCAAGAGATAAATAAACTGTAATGTATATTCACGATTAAAACACAGACGATTATACAAATCACAGAATACAAACATTAAACAATTGACATAATGCTCTTCCATTAAACACATTATTTCATGAAGAATGGAAAACATGCCCTTTCAAGCACGTGTTTTGTAAGATCAATCGACTGGAAAGAGATCACGTGACATTACAATGGTCACGTGATTACACAATAGATCAAGGTCGAGAACAAAAATGCCTAAAATAGCAAGTAACATAAATATGCATAGCTGTATCTAAAACAGTTTCTTCATGTAGCTTTTTGTGCAGTAGTAGCATATCGTACCACATTTAGCCTGAATAAATCTGTGTGAACTCTATTCGGAACTTTCCGTCCACTCAGTCAAATTTATGTACTAAAAATAGTTCATGCAAACAAAAGCAAACAATGTACAAAGTTAAAGTTTATCCACACATAACAATCTGATATATTTCACATATATTTTGGTCCTAAGTGACGAAACAAATGAATGTCCATCTAGCTGAATTACTAAACTTTTCTACGTCAAATATTCCTTAATATCGTGCCGTGTGTTCATATAATTATGCACATTGCATAATGCCTTAAATAAGACGCTAAAATGTAAATATTCAAAAACGATACGGTTCAAATGATAGATTCATAAAACAGTTCACGCCATAAATTCAACCGAGTGCAGATTTTCCTACAGAAAAATTCATCACATTCTTCAAAAAATAAAAATTATTCAAGTAAACGTTTACAATTCTTATTCAACAAAGTAAATCACAATTTCCCAGAATTATCCAACCATTAGAAAGGCGTCCTAGCGTGAGCAATTGACTTGCTAGCTTTAACACCAGTTTTTTCATCGTACCTATTACCACCATTGTCCAAATGATCACTTGTGGAAAACGAATTGTCGAAGTCACTGTCCACCCAGACTGGCCAGGATCTTGAACCCCCGACAAACTCATCAGCATTGTCATCATCATCACTGGATGCACGAGGTTGTCTGGCGTGATGTTGTGACAGCAAGTTAGCAGCGTGTCCATTTTCTCGAACGACTTTCCCAGATTCATTATCCGACCTTAGTGCCGACGGAGATGCATCGTTAAACGAGAGATTGTCCAGGTCGTTCCACTCAGGAGGTGGATGGATGGGGAGATGTGGAAAGTTTGGAGAAGGTTGTTCAGTCGTGCCATCCAGATCTCTAGGTGGAGAGTTGATTGGAAGGTCGGGCGGTTTGGGTGAAGAACGCTCAGCAGAAATGTTCCTCTCTGATTGGAATGAATTGATTGGAGAACTGTGCGACACAGGAGAACTATTTCCTGAACCGTTCAACTGTAAGTGCGCTGAAGCATGTAAAGTTCCTTCATGTTCAGCTCTAGATTCAGTGAACAAGAGATCGGTGGCGTTCTCTGCAGCTGCAGCTGCTGGAGGTTCATGTACAAGTATGAGAGGCGAATCGTTCACTGACGAGTGTGCAGCAGCAGTCGTCTGTCTCGCTTTAACTGAAGGCGGCCTGCGGTCAGCGTCACGAGGCTCACGTGCTTCCGGTAGATCCGACAGAGTGTAATCTGTAATCTGGATTGGGCTCTTCAAGGCGTCAGATGTCAGGACGGCTGATGAACCTGGTCCGACGTCAAACAAGTCGAGCTCGATGTCGTCCGTCGGTAGCCAGGATTCCGCTTCGTACCCAACCTGATGTCGATTCTTCAAAACCAGCGTCATTGCTTCACTGCTATTATTATTGTTCATAATGGCATCTCCATCAATGCTGCGTTCATTCACATGATCTAGTACCTTGTTGTCCTGCGCTTGCTTGTATCCTCCATTCCTCTGTTCCACTGGAAGAACTGCCGGAACTGTATGTTCTGGATTGTTCCTTATGACGTCACCGTTCTGTCTAGCCGGCCGCTTAAAGCCACCAAACAGCGACGTCTGTTTGCTTATCCTGCTGCGATGATCTGTCGCCATGCCTCGTCGTTCAGACGGTGGAGTCAGGTCAGACGTTGCGACGTTAACATGTCCAAAGTCCTCCATGCTGACCGCTGAAGGTCCCTCCCAGGCAGTGACCGGTGTACAGTCAAACGTTCGGTAGTACTTGCTTCGACAACGGATCTGTATACAGACAGCAAGAGCAATCAGCAACGCAGAACCTCCGACGACCGTAAAGACGACGATAAGAACAATGTCTCGTACGGGTCTGCCCGTCTTTGGTCTCGCCGTGCTCACGGTGACGTTATTCGGAACCTGGGCTGCATTGAAGCACATAAACGTGTCGGTGACGTCAGACATCTGGCTATTCATCGCCACGAAGTCCTGCGGTGTAACGAAAAGTCGATTCGCACTGATGACGTCATGCAAGGTCAGGTCAAGGTTACTGGTAGCGTTATATATCGCCAGAGAGACGTTGAGTGAGCCGCAGGACAGCTCGCCCAGCTGGATCCTACTCGGGGGAAGGCTCAGCAAGAACTGGAGGCGACCGGAGAGAATGGCACGGAACGTGTCCTCGTATGGGTCGCCTTTCGTCTTGAGCCAAGAACAGTTTCCTGTGAACATGAGAGAGTAGAAGAGATCACGTTCAACTGTAGGTGTGCTTGTGTACGCAGTTGACGCAGACACACGGAGAGAAGTTGGATAAGTGGAAGGAGTTGTCACTACAACGCTGCGTGTTGATATCGTTGACGAAGTAGTAACCTCACGATTAACTGTCGAGTCTTGATTTCCCATTGGTGTAAATGTTTCCATGTCAGGCAGACCAGTTCCAGAATTATTATAAACAGATGAGGTAACATCCGACTGTTGACTGTGCTCATTTGCTTCCGTTAAAAACTCGAGAGAAACGTTTAGCGATTGGGATTGAGGAGTATTTGTTAAGTCCTGATGTAGCGATTCGTTGGACCTACCGGCTTCACTGAATGAAAGTGTAGAAGACTGGTATGTCCAGTTGGACTCCAAAATACTCTCAGATATATTTACGTTAATCTCGCCCGAACTTGTGATAAGCGCAGCATCAATAGCTTTACTAGATTCCATAGAGACACTAGTTTCAACAGTTGCATTAGCGCTTTCGGTTGTCCAGACAGCGTTAGAATGTTGAGCCACCGGAGCAGTACCTTCAACCACGTCATTCATCGAGTGATTCCCTGTAACATTGAACTCGCTAAACGCTCCAGACGTCACGCTAGACTGGTTTCCAATCACTACAGAAGAGTCATCACCTGTGTTACCTGTGTATTCTGTATCCGAATTATTACCTTTGCTATCTGCATGTTCTGCGGCACTCGAACCAGTAAATGTAAACTCAACTGTTGACACGCTTGAACCAGTGACGTCATAGTTTAATGACGTATTATCAAATGAGTCGATAGGTGGCGCGTTGATGTCGGACGAGTCATTTTTTTCTGAAAATGTCGTCGTAGTATTGACCAATGAAGTTGTCCAAGAAGCATTATCATCATCATCAGAGTCATTTCCAGCGCCGCTAACGATACTCTCGTTATATCCCACTATATCCACAACACTGGTTGTGTGAATAAGTGTCACACTTGAATTATCATCGTGTGATAAATCTAAACTGATGTTGGAATTATTTCCAGCGAAGTCATTCGAAAGATTCGCTGTGACTGGGTGAACTGCATCTGGCCAGTGAGTTGATGTTCCATTTTCATCATAAGCAACAGAGACATCGTTCAATGTCATGTTCTCCTGAACAGATATGGTCGACATATTTACGTCTTGACCTTCCACAGGGGCGTGTCGAGAAACATTTGGATTCAACGTTGAACTCTCATCATCAGGATGACTATCCCTAGTCGTTTGTTCAACTGAATAATTTAAAGTAATATTAATTTCATCAGCTAGATTTTGATCCAAGCTGAAGCCAGGTGTCGAGTAATCATTACTAGTAATGGTCTCTGAATTTGCTGCATTACTGGAAGTGTTGGACTCTAAAGCAGCCAGTGTCGTCGTGATGGCGTCACCGATATCCAATGGAAAATGTTCAGTCATAATCAGTTGAGTTGACTGCGTTGAATTCTCTTCACTCGATTTTTCCAGCTTCGAACTTGAAGTGGTTGACTCACTGGAGTTTGGAATTGATGCCGCGTCAGGTCGAAGCACAGAAACAGACGTCTGCTGATCAGCCATTGGTCCAGCCTCGCTGCTGCCGGTGTCCTCTCTGTCAGGGTTCCGATTAGGTTCGATGGATTCTGTCGAAGGCGTCATTGATTCAGACATTAAAGTAACAAACTCTGAACGTTCATTCTTGTCAGATAAAGCCAGTGTACCAGTCTGTGTATCTGCCACTCTACCTGTCACAGCACCTGTCTGTGTATCTGCCAGTGTATTTGTCGCTGCCATTGTTAGTGCACCAGAATCTATTTGCGTCAAATGAGAAGAAGCCAAGCCACTGTCAGAAAGCCCAGCGCCATTCTCATATGCCATGCTAGACAACTCAGCTGATTCGAAGACCGTTACTGAACCATGGCTTGGTAATGCATTGTCATCTGTGGTCATCTGGTCAAACGCAGTGAAACGAGTCATATCGTCTGACTGATAAACACTTGCCAGTGTTAAACTCCACGAGTCTCTTGATGTGACGTCATACGTCGTCGCTTCTAAACCTTTTTGAACATTCCGTGCTGGTGACGTCAGAACTGTGATGTTTGGTGCGCGTGACGTCATATCACTGTCGGCAGATGCACGAGGAGCGGCGACTGAATCCATCGTAGCATCCGAAGATTCATCAGCGGCGGCTGAGTTCGCAGTATAGATCGGTACCACAGTCGTCGCTCCATTGCATTGGTTCCACAAGAGAAGTATCAGTAAGAAAGAGAGACAGTGGATACTGAAGCGAAAACTCAGACTCATTTTCTTAAGGATCACGGACAGTGTTCGTCACAAGAAAGTTCAGATTCTGAAACAGAAAGAGCAAACACAAATTGCAAGTAATAGTCGTTTGAAGCACTACCGTTACTGATAGCTATCATTGCTTACTATATTTGAACAATTATATTATTACATTCGTCCTTTTGCCAATCACCCTTTCTGTTACAATGGTACTATATTTTCAATTCTTAAATGTTTTTATTTAGAACGTTTGGCGGCATATTATGCGCATGTCCGTAGCAATCTAAATCTACAGGACTATCCATGGAGTTGCCAAAAATGGCAATTAGATCCTCTTCATAATTTCGACTTGATTTGGCTTGTTCCTTCCAAAATCACCTTTGTTAGATTACAACAAATGTTACTCGTTCCCCGCATACAAATGTCACACAAATTTTCAACAGTAAACAAATGGTATCAAATTGTGCATTTGTTATTTCGTTCTTTGAGGACTTATTCAGTTCAGCGAAATGTTTTAAAGTTTGAATTGTTTTAGTTTATACAATTGCAACAGAGGAACGCCACTACTGATCTGTCACCCGATTGTCGATGAATTTAGTTATTAAAAATAATAGTTGGACGCGAAAAATTCTTCAGCTTTTTCAGCTACCAAACTTTTGTTGTCTAAAATGAACACTGTTTGAAAATACTAGATGCGTCATCGAGAATCGAGACACTGTGATCGTGAACTTTAACGGTGCCATCTAGTGAATGAATTGGTATGAATAAGTTCGGAATTGTTTTCATAAATTTGTGCCATAATTAAAAATTGTCTGACACAACATCACACAAGTGCTCGAATTCTAAGCACTTATGGGGACTAAAACAGGTTCCCGCCCAAAACATTCAAATGAGCATTCTACGAAAATCAGAAAATATGTAGCGAGTCCGTATATTGAGCTTAAAGTGTTGTTTTTTTTCGACTGTATTATAATCAGTTGGCCATAACTGGAACGTGAATCGAATCATAACTTTGTAAAGGGTAGGCCTATCACAAAATTGGCGCCATGGAAATCTAAAAAATTAGAGTCGAGTTCGATCAACCCATGGTCGAGATTGCATGCAAAATTGGGAGTTATGTATGCAAGGCCCGACCCCCCTCCCCTCTCAAATCGAGCATTAAATAATTAATTAAACAACTCGTCCACAACGCTACTGCAGCATATCCTCGCATAGTGATAAACATGTATAATACCATTTATTTCAGTATAGTACAGCTCCACGTTATTGTATGAATTAATATTATCTTCCTCGCCATCTCTAAAAATATCAGTGCGTGTCATGATTAGAAGAGACGAAAAGTTCCTCAGGTCATCTGTCAGAAAATACTTAAATACTGACATTGGCTCTACTATTGGTCCATATGCGTACATATGAATCTGAGCAGCTTCAAAGAAACAATAACGCTCCATTGCAGTCTTTCGATCGACTCGACCAGAAATGATTCAGTGCTAGAATCTGCAATGACATGCAGTCAAGCAAACTTTGCTTGATCAGCCATATTAAAGTGCGTGCCATTCATGCTGTCATTTTGATTATTTAAACTAAATTTTCAATAGCCGGATGCCTTTAATTTAAAAGCAATAAAAATATGCATAATTCATATGCACACTTGAATATAGAAACGCCCATCTTGATAGCTATTTTACATTTAATATTAAAAAATAACGCTGTCACCTATTGTATAATCATGTTAGTTATATCAAATACATAGGGTAATAAAAACTAACTGCTTTGATCAAATTTCTTATAATAAAGTTGTCACCGTGTGTAAGACAAATAAAAGTCTACAGACGAAAATACCATTTTAATTTAATAATAATAAATATGTGAATAATTCATATGCTCACTTTAATTAACATGCTAGGTATTGTGTATGACGTGTTACCAGAGAGTTTTAAATACGTGTTAATAAGTTTTAAAATGGTGTTACTTCGACACTATCAACTAGTGATTCCATGGGAATACAATTTTTAAAATTAAAACCCGAGTCTATTTCAGTGCACTTACGACGATAATATACAAAGTATAAAAATCTAGCTATCCAATTGATGACAATCTTATTAATGCCCCGACTGTCATATGAAATGCGCACTTGCCTTTAACTAATAACAAACGTCACCGAACGCTGAAAACCTTCTTGACGTTCTTCGGTCAATTCTCCTGGCTTAATTCAATGCTGACACGACTCCATAACAATGACTCGTTGCATTTCTTTATCAATTATCTTACAGCAAAATACCAGAATGGCATAGACATACCGAACAGGGAATAGGCACGGAGTGATCAGCATGCGTTGCATATTACTGTACCAAGCTCTGGAATTTATCACATCACGTGACACCGATCATGTAAACAAGAACTGATCAAACTGCGGGCTGGTTTAATCATCGATTCTTACCCTCCTCATTGGGTGTCAACTCATCGTTGCTATGACAACAGTATCTAGGTTATCCCAGCAACCAATCGTCACCTTATACATGCATCTTATCTACAAATACGTCACGATAATAGCACGTAAACATCCAACTGAATAAACACTATTTGCATATAGCACAGTCGCCAGTGTCAGCACGCGCAATCTTTCCCGTGAGACGCTGCGCGTCCTGGCATGCTGGGCAAGCAGACCTGTGTACCGTAGCTATGAATAGATTGCAAGCCTGCATACAGACCTGTGTACCGCGGCTATGAATAGATTGGAAGCCTGGCAGCTGCGGCTGTAATTACCGGGTGACTCGCCTGAGCGACGAATCAATCGTGGAGCAATGCTTTCCTCTTGGAGCAACGCCGTGGTCGCCCAGGCGTGTAACGATGTCTCCAGCTAAAACAGTTACATTGCTTATTTCACAATCCGGGTCCGTGAACCAATCGTGAGGTTTATAATAGTTATCAACTAGCGTTTTGATTGGTTTACGTGCCTCAATGCGGTTAAGGAACGTAACAATGCCTCCAGGTATTCGAACATTAGGCATTTCTTACATTGTGACAGAGCAGGTTAAGATCCCATTGGGCTGCTTGACTCTTATTGTTGATGACAGGTACAAGCAGTGCCCAACCGATCGAAACATGCACAACAAACGGGTTAAATGTAGGCCTACGAACTTGTGATTATAAAATAATTATTTAAGATGCTGTATTCGTGATTCAGATCTATTCCTTCATTCCGAATATAATAAATCAAGGATTTGAATATTGATCGTGATTTATGACTGACTATGTTGACATTATGATACACCACAGTGACCACACGGGTGGCAGAGTATAACTTTAATTCATTCCGAGAGCATAAGCATCGGTGCAATGTTGTCAACATTCTGAAGGTTTTGTCAGAATAACTAGCTTATGGTCAATTGTAAATTTTCACGTTTTGTATTTATGCAAATTTGGTAAGGCATGCGTTCTGCAGACTTAATATTTTTTCTTAAAATGTATGATATTTGTGAAAAAAACGATCATCAAAATTTTCTGACGCTCACCACCCCCCCCCCCCAATGAATATTATGAAAAAGTCGTCAATTTTGGGGGTCAAGGTGGAAATTAAAATGTTAAAAAGGTCGTTAGAATGTTTTGAAGTCAAACTCTCCATCCAAAAGAAGTAATGGCTACAGCCCTGTGTCTGTCTGTCTGTCTGTCTGTCCATTGATCTTGTCTATAGTGTCTGTGTGCGTGCGTGTGTGTGTGTATGTGTGTGCGTGCGTGTGTTTGACAGCTCCAGAAAACAAAAGATATTTTGATCAGCAAAATGTTAGTAAACAGAAAGTAAGCGCTGTAGAAGAGGATCATGACAACCTGTCATAAAACGAAGTCACGCCATGTTGTCGTTGAAGGCAGTGGTGAGGGTTAACGATTTGAGCTATGGGGCCATTCAAATATGACGTCACGCAGTAGGGGGAGGGGGGTCGTTGAAGTGTGACAGCCTGTGACAAGGGGAAGGGGGTTAGCCCGACGTGACGTCACGCAAAAAAATGTGCGGAGCAAAAAAAAATTGGGGAGAAATTTTTGATCTTTTTGGGAAATTTTGTTGTTTTT
>JAQFYQ010003004.1:0-11092 GCA_034694885.1 Buchholzia appendiculata
TATCTCTCTTGCCCGTTGCGTCCTTTTCTTTATTTCAAATTCTCTTGTTGCCTCTCTTTCTCCGATCTCACACCATAGTTCTTAGATAAAACGCTGAAATATTTAAACAACAATATATTACAAGCCGATACATATAGGCAAAGAATAACGTAGTATTGATAATACATTAACTTTGACAGTCCAGATGTTAGAGAACTATGTTGACAGCTAGAAAAGTTCCATTTCTCTAGCTGAACTTGAAGTCATCAGAATATATGAATTATACATGATAACGCAAGCGTGTCAACAGTGCCAATTAATCTTCAATGTCGATCGATGTACAAAGCAACTTCCGGAAGATTTACTGTTTTTAATAATACAAACTGTTATAAATTTTTAATCAGTTATATATCATGTAAAATCACTTGACGTCATCTGAAGTCTTAAGACTCGGGCCACTTTCAAAGTTTCAAATGTGGAAAGCAAACAGGATAACTCGTACTGCACAATTCCAACTGCGCATGTCATGAGCACATATTTCATGAGCCCATAATGTCATGAGCCCATGTGTCCTGCACCCATAATGTCATGAGCCCATATGCCATAAGCGCATGTCATGCGCCCGTATGTCATGAACACAAAATGTGATGAACACATAACTATGTCATGAGCCCATATGTCATAAGCCAGCTGATGCAGCTCAGGTCGATGAGTCATGATTCATGAGTCTAATTTGAGTTAGATCTATTTTAAAAGTCTATTTTTGGGCTTCGAGGGTCTAAAAAATTCGTGACAAATATTTGCAAGATAGTTTACTGAAATGTGAATTTTATTTGAGAAAATATGGAATATTAATTGAGAATGAAGTCCCACAAATATAAATGTTTGTTTCTGGCAATGTCAATTTAAGAACAACCAGCAGCCCTGCACCAAACTAAGAAATTATATTTTATCAACGTTTTAACTTCATTGGTCATGTATAGCAATGACTGAACGATCATCTTAATGCCTGCGAATTTGAATGTAATTCAGTAAGCTGAATACATAATCCTGTAGTACGACGACTACGCAATCTGTATCTTTGAATCAGTTAAATTGACCACACTACGCACGGCCTATGCAGCTGAGCTGGCCAAGCCTGGTATACATACATGATTGAGTGGCTTCAGCGTCGCTATTAACAACCGGTGTACCACCAGTCGTTGTGTGACGAGTTGTCAGACGCGACGTGGTTTTTAATTTCAGAACAGTTGTCGGTTGTTTAGACTGTAGTTGTCGGAGTGTGCTGTTAGTTGTGCATCCACACAGCCTTTCGCACAGATCCAGACATCCGTTCACACATCTACCCACACATCAATCTACACATTCATCGTACATCCAGACATCCGTTCGCACATCCATCGACAGGTACATTCACACAAACATTCACACATCTCAGACATCCATCACCACATTTTTTACATAGAAGTCCACAAATCTGTTGATAACTCCACATATTCGTAGATACATCTAGCCATACACTTAGCCAGACAGTTAGCCACACAACTAGATGCACATCCGGCGACTCTTTTAGAAAGACATCTAGCCAGATATCTAGCCAGCTATCTAGTCAGACATTCAGCCAAATATCGATCATCTCGCCAAACATCTAGCCACATATCTAGCCAGACATCCATCCTATTGAACCATGGTGTACAACTACACGCGCCCACGGGCTCCCATTGCGGCGATGGAGAGGGGTCCCGGTCCTAGCCACACTCTCCCGACACTGACCGGCTACTCGGAGCATGACCCACGTAGCGTGCACGCCCGTGGCCCCGCCTATCAGTTCGGACTCGCCCTAGGTAACAACTACGAGTCTACTGGACCCGGACCATCCCACATGCCCGACTCGAAGGTCCTTAGGTCCGGCAAGAGTGAGGGGAGGAGCTATACGATCTACCCGAGGATTCCGGAGATAAAGCGATTTACCGCACCTGCTCCGGGAACGTATGAGCCTCGCCCGACGGAGTTGGTGAAGACCCGGATGCCCGCGTACAGCTTTGGGATTGTGTGTCCACCTATCAGCGGTGATAAGACTCCAGGTAAAGTGGCGTTTATATTATCTAATTAGATACTTTAATTAGATGTCTTATTGTTCATTGCACTTTTGCATAGAGTTTCATATTCTGATATAGTGGAAATGTTCATAGATAAGCTTGTATTCATTTCAAAGAACAGACAACAAACACTAAACTGAATGTCATTTAATGGAAAATTTAATAAAGATGAACCGGAAAATTAGAAAAATATTAGCATGCAAACAGGTTGGCTGTGGCGATCGCCCTCTACTCCCAATTATTACAAAAAAATCAATGTGGAACTATTTCAAATTTATAGAATTTAGGTGAACAATGGAAACAAGCGCCTATGGAATGTTTAAAAATACATAACAGACATGGTAAATAAATTGTATTTGTCTTCTAATAGGAACAATGAATAATACCTCGAAATCCAAACAATTTAAATTGTTTAAACATTGCCCTTTTCCCTTATGCTGTCTGTCTTTCGGCAGGTTATTGCCACTCAAACGCTCCAAAAATACAGCTCCTGCTGTTTTCTCATCTCCTCAGTAACAGTTACCGTGATGCTTGCTCAGTCCTAAAGGTTGTTTACCCGAGAATGAACCATGTTTTTTTATTGATCTACATGGTTAAAAACAAGGCGATACATTACAAATTTCCTCGAGGAGGGGGCTCAGCCCCACCCCTACTTTAACCCATGTCAGCTTGTTTCGAACCGGAAACTGCTCTTTTCTTTGGAAAGTTGGGACGTCTCTCGCACCTCTTCCTTTTCTCTTCGGTTATCAGTAGTAGTATTTATTTTCACAATCTCACAAGCATTATATCACAGCAGTACAATTAAAACTCGCAAACACACCATCAAAATCATATACCACAATAAAGAAATTACAATCAATAATCTGGTAACGATTGAAATGTTTAGCAAATAATTTACATATATTTTATCAGAAGAAATATTTCAGATGACGTAGAGAATTACACTATATTTCAACAGGACTGTGATAATATGATGTGGAAGAATGAATTGTAATGTATGCTGCTGTGGAATGCTGTGCGTTTTTCTGTCCTGCAACGGTTTATGTAATGCACTATAATGCTTCGTTCAATGTCAGTAGGCCTACAATTTAAAGGAAAATTAAAATTTTAAATGTTATAGTTATTAAAAATAAACCCAAACCGATCAATTTGTTAATATGTTTGGACAGGTAACAGGTTACATAGCCCCAATTAGGAACTTATTTAAGCAACCCTGATAGAGGGAACCCCCTCTCCTGGTGCTGTCTCTATTTCCCCTGAAGTACAGAGCTTATTAAGTCTACCCTCGCCCGCCATATTCCTCCATAATAAAGACTTGACAAAGCCCTGATCCTAACTTCTTTGTATGTTCAATATAACGTTACATTATCTGTTATCTGCGCGACGCATTATTTGGTTACCTAGTAGCAATAGGCTATAATTGTCCTATTAATAGATCGGCTTTTCCCCTCGACAGATCATCAAAGAAATGCGGCTCCGAGCCTTAACAATGTCGTCATTTAGTTTAATAACGAAACTGCTATAAATTAATAGATTGGCGCGGCGCTTTATGAGAGATGAAGGTCTTATCTTGTTTTTGGACACTGAATAAAATGACCATGCATTTATTTCATTAACGCGTTAACGCAAGCGTTAATTTTTTAAATCAGCGTTAATTTGTTTTAGTTAATGCACGCGTTAACGCGCGTTAACAGGCAGCCCTAATTTAATGTGATTCAAATAGAAAACGTAATCCTGTAGGCTTCTGTTCGACGTTAAACTATACTGTAGATAGAGTAACGCATATGATAGTGACGGTATATCTGGCGCAAGAACAGCAGAATAAATGCAAGGGCAGTTTTGCTCCTGTACTCTTTCTCACTGCAGAGATTTGATAATAGGAGGGACTCCTGTGGCAAGTTGCCAGAGAAGGTTGTTAAGCTAAGAGTATTATTTTTTAAATCAGGAACTATCAAATATCAAAAATAAATATCCCCTTCCATTAAAGTTACCAATTCAGGACTACCATTTAGTGGACTATTTAGATTGCATAAAAGTATTGTTTAGTGAAATTGATGAGCCTGTAACATTCGGCATTGAACATTGGAAAATACATTGTCATTTATGTTACTCATATATGTATTGACTGTCTGTTGTCTGTGCAGTGATGCACGAGATGGGTGATGAAAGGCCCAGAAGTGCACCGGTGCACAGAAAGGTAGCCGGTCTCACTGACACAGAATGTTTGCAGCTCAGTCAGACTGCACATGGTGCACGAACGCTTTGTGCACCGCTCGAGTCTTACGCAGAAACATCTCGACAATCTACGAACAGCGACCGACTGATGCCAATCAATCTGTCTAGGAAACGTCTTGTACGTACTTGTATTGGCTAGTATAAAACTATGGGACTTATTTATGAGAAGTGTGTTGAAGTTCTCTGTTTATGTAACCAATTTTTTTTGTGGGTTGTTGTTCAATTGTTGTAAAGATGTTTAAAAAATTTGTTTTAGACTATTAATATCTCCTGTATGCTGGATTTGAATGAATTTATCTACCATGTTTTGGAGAGAAATATTACTTCTTAAATTTGTGGCAATTGGCAATTATTTATTAATTGAAATGCAATTTACTTTGTATGTACAGCTAGCACATGAAAACGTTCTTGACCATGTTAGTATGCCTATCTGTGCTGATTAAATGAAATACTTGGATAATTAAGTAATAAATGATGTAGGGCATGGAAGGTAAACAAGCAGTTTACTTAATTTAGAGAAAGAGGAATACGTATCGTAACAAGCAGTTTACTTAATTTAGAGAAAGAGGAATACGTATCGTATCGTTTTTTTAAATGAAACACAGGCTTTAGCCTCTAGGTTCATCTCATTTGCAATATTACATAGTATTGTATATATGGTTTGAAAGCCAAATATAGACTATTTATTCTCGACTGGATATTGTACAAGTTTGTTTTTACAGGTGTTTGTCTTTATGTCTATAACTGGAGAATAAATGTTGAGTCTTACTTTGTGTTGAATTGCAGGGTTTGAGTCGTCGTCCAGCCCCTGTTGTCACAGCTCCCGGCCCAACTAACAATTCAGGTTTCATCTCAGCCAGGCAATATCTGGATCCCACATCACATCTCGCCCCTTCTTATGACATGAGAAATGACACAGGGAATACCCACCCATTTCCCAGTGTCGGATCTAGTGCCGGATCGAGTCCATCCAAGGATGTGAATCCTGGGTTTGTGGCGGAAAGTACCAGTGGAGGGGGTCGGCCAAGTCCTCGGAAAAGACGGAATGCTTTACCTGTACAGAAAAATACATTGAATAATTATTTCTCACGCATGCCTTCGATGCATAGTACCGGTGAGTGTTCTAGACAATCGATTACACGTCAGAATAGTGCTGCTGCAGGGAACGACATTCCCTCAACGTCTAGGTCACATACTGCTACGCCACTGATGAACCAAGAGTCAAACCAGTTTGTTCCAGTAGCTACTAGTTCCTTCTCTAAGTCAAATAATCAGAATGTAAATGAATCTAGACAGGAATGGAAATCTTTCTCAGAGTCTGATTCTTGGGGACACGTCAAAGTAAAACATGAACTAGACGAGTCCACTGCAGCAGTATCTATCAAGAGAGAAATACAAGGGGATGAAATACAAAGGAATGAAATACAAGGGGATGATGAAGATGTCAGTGTTGGGCTGCTGGTACAAGATGTGATTAATGACTCATCAGTTGATGAACTTTCAGTAAAGCAAGAATATAAGTACGTAAAACTAGAAGTAAAGAGTATAAAAGAAGAGGGACGTGGAGAGGTCAAAGGTCATCCAGAGGTCAGTGAGGGAAGGCAAGGATTGGCTCTAAGCAGTGAGATGTTGCTGCAGGGATTGCAGAGACTGAAGGAGAATCCTTTTCTCTTGTCTCTGTCGCAGCAGTCTCGAGCAGACAGTTATCAGTCTGACGATGCAGGGTCACTCGATGATCATATCAGCTCTCTACAGGACGCAGGTAGTGACTCAGATGTGGGTATCAAGAAATTGAGACTCAGTCCGTCCGCTCGCCACAGTCCATCTAATAGCAATGGGAATAATCTACGGACGACATCATTCAATCAGGATGATTCTCATGTGCAAGCAACCAATCAGGATGCTTCTCGTACGGCACTAACCAATCAATATGCATCTCCTGTGACATTAACTAATCGACATACTTCTCATATGCAATCAACCAATCGGGATTCTTCTCATAAAAAAGGACGGAAAGTAAACAATAGAGTTGGGAATCAAAATCGATATGTGATCCAAAATAAAAGCAATAATTCGAGAACTTCATCAGAATTCAGAAATCGTGCTGAGCCACATAGCTTTGGTCTGCTAGGTTTGAGTGAGCGTGACCTTGAGGATGTGAGTGACCTTGAGGATGTGAGTGACCTTGAGGATGGGATGAGGAGGGACGAGTCTCTGGAGGGCACGGATCACTTTTCCAAGCTGCCAAGAGAACTTATGGAGAACATACTGTGTAGACTTCCTTTGGTCGACCTGTGTCTCAATGTCAACAGAGTTTGTCTGGACTGGAACAGCATCATCATATCCAAGCAGGTATCAGCTTTCTAAACGTGCTTCACATTAAAACAACGACCCATTGTTGTGAACTAGTATTCTTCCTGTCTGTAGTCACTTCAAGGTGGAGGTGTATTTTAAACATTCTGTATGTCAAAGCAATAAGCCTGTTAAGTTGGTACAAATATTTCTGATCATCTTTTTTTTAAGACTTCAAGTAGTCGAATCAAGTACGCTTAGATTTTGTAGGTTTTCAGAATTGTAATAATCTACGTCATGCGATGCTTTGATTAGATTGCGTTGTGAGATTGTCTTTCTGGGGAGGAAAGTCGTGACATAGTGACTTGGTTGTTGACTGGTTAGTTTTTTGTTACTGCTGATTTCCCTTGAGTTTAGCTAAGTAACATTGCCGTCAATCTACAAGGACCTAAGAAGTTTGTCTGTATCATATCTGTCTTAATGATTGTTTTCTGTCTACTATATATTTGAATAGAGAGTTTTTCAAATCTGTACTTATAGACATTTGTCTGTGTCACATTTTTGCCTCTATTGAGTTATCTTGGTCATATATTTATTTATATAGACTTTATCGATGTCATATATCTGTGTATTGAGTTTATCTGTGCCATGTCTTTATGGAGAGTTGTTATATCATCTGTTATTTTATCTCCCTCTCTTTTCTCTCTACTGTATATCTCTAATAGGTTTATCCTATACTGTTGTGCAGTTTATTCCATGGAAGAAAAGATATTATCGGTTACTGAAGGAGGAGACCGGCTCTAAGGACGCGATGCTGCAATGCATGCGTGACAGTGGCATGACAAAAAGAACCAACTACCTTCCAAATCTAATTAGGTTTGTCTACTTGTCCTGTATCATTCAAACGTACCTTTCAAAAGATGAAAGTTGAAAGATGTATCTTTCAAATCTCATTAGGTTTCTCTACTTATCCTGCTACATTTACCACTGTGTCTGTGTACACATTAATTTGTTGCTTCAATGGATTAAAATTTTAGTGTACATATATCACAGTTGTTAATGATTACATGGTTTTTGGTTTATGAATTATGGTTTTTATCAGTTTTGATCTGATTTGGTATCATATTCAGATTGCTTCATTATCACTATCATCACCCATCATCATCGCTGTCATCACTCATCATAGTGTATCTCTTGACTGGGATACCTTTTAACTGGTTTTTAACTCTTTAAATTTTGAGCTGGGATACCTTTTAAATTTTGGTCGGCAGGTTTGAGTTTGCATATCTCTGATGAGCCTAGGTGCCCTCTGAAGTAAAGAATTAATAGTTTAAAGGTTTTCGGGCGATTTTGTAGTTCTGTATGGGAGACGAACCTCGACCGGTTTGAACTGGAAGCTATCCACTCGGACATGCAACACACATGCAACACACATGCAACACACATGCAACACACAAGCAACACACATGCAACACACATGCAACACAACACCCGTTTATAGTCTTCTATTCACTTTCACAATCTGCACTGTCTGCACTGTGCACAGGTTTCGACTTTAACTAATGACCTTGAAGACTCGTTATGGAATTTTAAAGAAATATGTCCTTGATGACTTCAACCCGTACCGGGAATTATCCATTTCCTTCATCTGAGAAATTTATTGAGCTCTTTGATTCATTTGTGGCTGCAAGCATAGACAAACTCCACCATAATGAAGAAGCAAAGAGCAGATGATATCAGTCTTCATTCATGCTATAGCTTTGATCAGACCACTAGTTGCACTGTCTTCTTACGACATGAACTTTACAGGATTGCGCAATGGCAGCATTCTCAGTTTTCCCCCTAACACAAGTGATCAAATATTGAGATATTGTATTTTGAGAGAATTATGAGAAATTTGGCTAATTAAGGGGAAAGTCCATTCTTTCATTTAACTGAAATTTCACCTTTTTAGTAAGTTACATTTATATGGGAATAGGAAGATGCAGTATTGATTTGTTTGAAAACTTAAAGTAATTTATTGTTATTTTCTTGTTGTCAGGATGATGCGTGTGTACAAGCCTGAGACTGGGCGCAAGATAGGCAAGTGTTTAGTGAAGCACTGCAAGTATGCAGCGGCTGTTGATCTGATCAGAGGTCACCTGCCTGACTGTCTTACCTCTGATGACCAGGTATGTGCTCTCTCTCTCTCTCTCTCTCTCTCTCTCTCTCTCTCTCGCTCTCTCTCTCTCTCTCTCTCTCTCTCTCTCTCTCGCATTTGTTTTCTAATTTCATTGATCAGAATTGATCATTGATCAGTTCTGATAAATGGGCAGTCAACTTATCATTGACTAGTCTTTAGTGTCATTTTTAATCTATTTCACCATACTATCTAGGGTGGGGCGATAGCTCAGTTGGTAGAGCACTGGGCTCGGCTGAGCAGTCAACTTCTCGTCTCAGGTTCAAATCCCACTCAGGGCAGTCAATTAATTTATGATTTTCTGTTGGCTGCCAGCAGCGCTTTCTGTTGTGTTGGTTTGGCTCGGGTTCGTTGACAATAAATCACCCTCCCCTACTCCTGGCATGGCCGCACCAGGAGTATTCCAGTAAATAGGCCGTGGTGGTGGAATTATTAAACCTCTTGTGTAGCTGACCTGCGTGTCGTGCCGGTAGTCCGTATTTCGTATAAACTTGTATTTGTATGAACTTGTACAGTGTTCTTGTACAGTGTTCTTTATGAACTTGTACAGTGTTCTTTATGAACTTGTACAGTGATCTTGTTCTGACTTAGGTTATGTTACGACGGTTTTTAAATGGTCCTCAATCAATCAATCTGGCAATCCTGTTTGATACTCTCCTTTTAATCGCTTCTTTACTCACTGTATATGTATTACTTTTTTTCTCGTATGTCTGCTTGTATTTGTATGTATTACTTTGTTTCTCATCTGTCTAGACACCCCTGGCGTGGTGTCTGGTCGTAGCTCTGGTGATCATCTCAGAGTTTGTGAGTGACGTCCAACGGATCTTGTCTTGCCTACTCACTGGTGCATCTTCATGCTGTACAGCTGTTGACATCCTTGACTGCCTCTACTGCGTTGCTTCGTTCCTACTCATGTTCAAACGCATCGAGTGCAAGGAGATTTGGACGTCGTAAGTTACTGACTTCCTGTATCTGTCTTGCACTGATTGCACAACATAAGGAGGATACAGTTTTTATTTATTGTAGAAATCTGCTTTTGTCGTAAAGGATTGAGTGAATGTAGGAAAGACGATTGAGATATGAATCTCTGATTGCCTGTGTGTGCGCATGCTGTATGTCAGGCAAGTGGTCTTGCAGTGGGTCATTGGGATGTGGGAAATGACTCGGGGCGGGGTTTAAATACACCATAATTTGATTGCGCTGCATTTAGCATTTCATGTATTGCTAGTCTACATGGGCAATGCATTGGAGCAGAGAGTAGACTACTAATGTTATTTATTTATTCGATACATGCTTTACAGCATTCCATTGACATGCACTACAGAGTCTACTATGCTATCTATGCTATCTGTCAGAATGCACTATAGAGTCTACTATGCTATCTGTTAGGATGCACTATAGAGTCTACTATGCTATCTGTTAGGATGCACTACAGAGTCTACTATGCTATCTGTTAGGATGCACTACAGAGTCTACTATGCTATCTACCTCTATGAGAATGAGAGTGAGTCTAGGTCGTCCGATCTTTCTGATGTCTTCTCTCGTAGCACCGGCCAGCAGTCTATACATAGATACAGGTCTGTCTCTAGTCTATACATAGATACAGGTCTGTCTTTAGTCTATACATAGATACAGGTCTGTCTCTAGTCTATACATAGATACAGGTCTGTCTCTGGTTTATACATAGATACAGGTCTGTCTTTAGTCTATACATAGATAAAGGTCTGTCTTTAGTCTATCCATAGATACAGGTCTGTCTCTAGTCTATACATAGATACAGGTCTCTCTAGTCTATACATAGATACAGGTCTGTCTCTAGTCTATACATAGATACAGGTCTGTCTTTAGTCTATCCATAGATACAGGTCTGTCTCTAGTTTATGCATAGATACAGGTGTCTGTCTCTAGTCTATACATAGATACAAGTCTGTCTCTAGTCTATACATAGATACAGGTCTGTCTTTAGTCTATCCATAGATACAAGTCTGTCTAGTCTATGCATAGATACAGGTCTGTCTCTAGTCTATACATAGATACAAGTCTGTCTCTAGTCTATACATAGATACAGGTCTGTCTTTAGTCTATACATAGATAAGGTCTGTCTCTAGTCTATATATAGATACAGGTCTGTCTCTAGTCTATACACAGATACAAGTCTGTCTCTAGTCTATGCATAGATACAGGTCTGTCTCTAGTCTATACACAGATACAAGTCTGTCTCTAGTCTATGCATAGATACAGGTCTGTCTCTAGTCTATACACAGATACAAGTCTGTCTCTAGTCTATGCATAGATACAGGTCTGTCTC